>JASANG010001420.1:0-134172 GCA_030248215.1 Enoplolaimus lenunculus
ATATCCTACATATCCCTCCTCGTCAGGTTGCAAATTATACCGAAGCCGGAGCGGAGCCAGAGACCGATTTTGTGCTGGAGCCGGAGCCGAAGGTCAACGAAACTTACCGGAGCCGGAGGCATACCTCTGGTTTACCCTGCTCCTCGTATACGCCCTCCTGAAATAGCAGCGGGGGGGGTACGAGTTATTCGTCCAAGCAAAGAATATTGCCCACAGTTGACAACGCTGATCGCAAAACTACTTTTGCTTATGAGTATAAGCTGAACGGTTGCCTTAAATCTTGGAAACTATTCGTTGAGTCTCAATTTTCGACAGCTCAAACTAAATTTTTAACTGTAAGAATTCTTTCAGTTGTGGACGGGCAATACTCAGTGTACAAAGACAATATGAAACTTGATGGCAATTTATTTGCGTAGCTGTGCTGTGTTTGTGAGCGAATAGTTTCGCTAGTTTCAGTTGGCTTGTTCTTGGAAGACTTTAAATTGTTTGTAGAAAAAAAACTAAAAATTACACTCGTTTTTGTGTATTTTAGCCAATAATTTCCCCCTAATTATAGACGGAAAGATAAAGTGATATTTTTTGCTGATAATTTCTGGGAAAGCCTATAATAAATACTTTTGCAATAACGTTTAGGATTTTGTAATTTTGTGATATAAATTTCTGGTTACCGCCTGGTTTTTGACCAATGTAAAGAGCAGGGGCGAAACATTATTATAAGCATGTTCCTAAGCCTAAGCCTAAGTCTAAACCTAAGCGTAAGAGTAAGCATATTCCTATCCCTAAACATAAGCTTAAGCATAGCCTAAGCGTAAGAATGAGCATATTTATAAGCCTAAGCATAAGCCTAAACCTAAAGCGTAAGAATGAGCATATTCGTAAGCCTAAGCCTAAGTGTAAGCCGAACAAAAAATTGAGCTCTAAGCTTAAACTTGTACTCTTATTCTATTCCCTATAGAAATGTTTGCCCCTGATGTTTAACGTGGGCCACAGTTTTGAAGCCGATTTTAGCTGTCAATTGACTGCTTACACCAAACCGTTATATCCTACAGTTATAATCCGATAGGGAAAGTGGTTTTAAATGAGTCATATATACATACTCGCAGTTGTAAGTAGTAATTTCTTTCCAACTGGTATTGAAAAACGAGAAATATTTCCACCAAAAACTGAAATTAAACTTGAATTTCAACGCAGAGGTCAGTATTTTTGGTAGTTAAATGTTGACGAATTCAGATAAACTAAACTTCATTTCAAAACAAAGTTGCGTTTCGGCTGCGCAAGCACGCATCTTTAAAGGTGAGCTGGCTACTGACGTACGTGTCAACGAAGATTGAAATCAATATATTTTGTATTAAGATTTAGTTCTAAAATTACAGTTGGCTTTTCACTGGTTTTGCTCGCTTGCTTTTTTCACTATTTTATATCGCGAGCGCCCCTGTCAGAAATTTTTCCTTTTGCCACCGTCAAGCTGAAAGTCAATTCTGCAGCTAAAAACGTTTTATCCTCGTGTTGTCTCTAAACGTGAGATCAGTAGTGTTTTGATTGGTTGAAAAACGCACTAAAACTTGTCTAAAAGTATTTTTTGACTGTTTGGTTTTTTACGCGAATTTTAATTGGACGAATTTTACAATATCAATTATTTCGGCCAATGTTATTTTAAATGGCATATAAGCGTATTCCTAAGCCTAAGCCTAAGCCTAAGCGTTGCAAAAATGTGTTTAAGCCTAAGCCTAAGCGAAATAAATCTAATATAGATACTAAACCTACTCTTTTATAGACTTCACCAGAAACCTGTACGCCCTTTAAAGCAACATGGGCTGTTATTTGTATAAACACGCAGTTAGCGATTGACGCGATACGGATCTGTACCCATAGGGGAGCCATGGCCACTCAGCATCCTTGAAAGAATTTTGACTACCGTCTAGAAAATTTTTAACCTTGCTTGTAAGTCATCGAAAACCATTGTATTCCCCAATTTAAATGATGATCTATCTTGTAGAAACGCCGTCAAAAATCGAATTGGATTTCTCGTAAAATTGAAGAACACCAATCAAATTCAATTAAAAACAGGCTCTGCTCTCATTTTGTGTCAAACATAAAATGCATTAACCTAAAATACATTAGTATGACCAGTTACCGAAAAATACCCGATTTTGGCAACTGGTTCACAAGGCCGGTATTACCAAGAGTGTCCCCCCCAAAATGATAATTATAGATCACCTAAAATTACGCCAAAGAAATTATTAATATTGATGCGCGATGTTTCTAACAACTTCAGTGCAATATTTTAACTCGGACTGGATAGGTTGAATAAATGAGTTAAAGCGAAAAGTTACAACTTCCCAGTCAAAGGAACAAAAAAATTTCGCACGCAACGCAACCGCGAATCCAGACGAATGTCTTTGTTGTGAAAAATCTCACGCTCAAGTTTCTCTTTCGTACTGTAGTGACCCGAATAAGAACGGCGGCTGATAAGTATTTTTGGCTTTTCCAAAAGGTACCATCTGTTATTCGGGTTACGGACTGTTCTTTCTTTTTCACCCACCTCTGCCGCCCTACGTTTGGTCGACCTCTATGTTTCATGTCATTCTCTCTTTTGAAGTACTTATGTTTTTAAAGTTTCAGAACTATACTTGATTCGGTCCTGGAGTCATTGATGCACTACAATTAGAAATTATTGACATTTATGGACTCCAATTACGGTTTAGATACTCTATCAGCTTACGGAATCTTAATTGGGATACGGACTCGTATTGATTGGGCTCAAATGGAGGTTGTTCTTACCTTCCGCCTCTTTGCACGGCAGACCACCACACCCACAACAACAAAAAAACAAAAACCACAGAAAACTTACTGTAATGACCCTAATAAGAGGCGGAAGGTAAGAACAGACGTCTCCATTTTTAACCCAAATCAATACGAGTCCGTATCCCAATTAAGAGTACGTAACTGATCGAGTATCTAAACCGTAATTGGAGTCCATAAATGTCAATAATTCCTAATTGTAGTGCATCAATAACTCCAGGACCGAATCAAGTAGAGTTCGAAACTTTAAAACATAAGTACTTCAAAAGAGAGAGAATGACATGAAACATAGAGGTCCACCAAACGTAGGGGCGGCAGAGGGTGGGTTAAAAAGAAAATAACAGTCCGTAACCGAATAACAGATGGTACCTTTTGGAAAAGCCAAATACTTATCAGCCGCCGTTCTTATTCGGGTCACTACAGTACGAAAGAGAAACTTGAGCGTGAGATTTTCACAACAAAGACATTCGTCTGGATTCGCGGTTGCGTTGCGTGCGAAATTTTTTTGTTCCTTTGACTGGGAAGTTGTAACTTTTCGCTTTAACTCATTTACTCAACCTGATCCAGTCCGAGTTAAAATATTGCACTGAAGTTGTTAGAAACATCGCGCATCAAATATTAATAATTTCTTTGGCGTAATTGTAGGTGATCTATAATTATCATTTTGGGGGGGACACTCTTGGTAATACCGGCCTTGTGAACCAGTTGCCAAAATCGGGTATTTTTCGGTAACTGGTCATACTAATGTATTTTAGGTTAATGCATTTTATGTTTGACACAAAATGAGAGCAGAGCCTGTTTTTAATTGAATTTGATTGGTGTTCTTCAATTTTACGAGAAATCCAATTCGATTTTTGACGGCGTTTCTCACAAGATAGATCATCATTTAAATTGGGGAATACAATGGTTTTCGATGACTTACAAGCAAGGTTAAAAATTTTCTAGACGGTAGTCAAAATTCTTTCAAGGATGCTGAGTGGCCATGGCTCCCCTATGGGTACAGATCCGTATCGCGTCAATCGCTAACTGCGTGTTTATACAAATAACAGCCCATGTTGCTTTAAAGGGCGTACAGGTTTCTGGTGAGTCTATAAAAGAGTAGGTTTAGTATCTAGATTAGATTTATTTCGCTTAGGCTTAGGCTTAAAAACACATTTTTGCAACGCTTAGGCTTAGGCTTAGGCTTAGGAATACGCTTATATGCCATTTAAAATAACATTGGCCGAAATAATTGATATTGTAAAATTCGTCCAATTAAAATTCGCGTAAAAAACCAAACAGTCAAAAAATACTTTGAGACAAGTTTTAGTGTGTTTTCAACCAATCAAAACACTACTGATCTCACGTTTAGAGACAACACGAGGATAAACGTTTTTAGCTGCAGAGTTTACTTCAGCTTGACGGTGGCAAAAGGAAAAATTTCTGACAGGGGCGCTCGCGATATAAAATAGTGAAAAAAGCAAGCGAGCAAAACCTATGAAAAGCCAACTGTAATTTTAGAACTAAATCTTAATACAAAATATATTGATTTCAATCTTCGTTGACACGTACGTCAGTAGCCAGCTCACCTTTAAGATGTGTGCTTGCGCAGCTCGAATATGCAACTTTGTTTTGAAATGAAGTTTAGTTTATCTGAATTCGTCAACATTAAACTACCAAAAATACTGACCTCTGCGTTGAAATTCAAGTTTAACTTTAGTTTTTGTGGAAATATTTCTCGTTTTTCAATACGAGTTGAAATAATTTACTACGAAACAACTGCGAGTATGTATATATGACTCATCTGAGAGAACCACTTATCGGATTATAACTGTATGGATATAACGGTTTGGTGTAAGCAGTCAATTGACAGCTAATATCGGCTGCAAAACTGTGGCCCACGTTAAACATCAGGGGCGGAACGTTTTTCTATGGGAATAGAATAGAGTACAAGTTTAAGCTTAAGACTAATTTTTTGTTCGGCTTACACTTAGGCTTAGGCTTACGAATATGCTCATTCTTACGCTTTAGGTTTAGGCTTAGGCTTAGGCTTAGGAATATGCTCATTCTTACGCTTAGGTTTAGGCTTAGGCTTAGGCTTAGGAATATGCTTATTCTTACGCTTAGGTTTAGACTTAGGCTTAGGCTTAGGAACATGCTTATAATAATGTTTCGCCCCAGCTCTTTACATTGGTCAAAAACCAGGCGGTAACCAGCAATTTATATCACAAAATTACAAAATCCTAAACGTTATTGCAAAAGTATTTATTATAGGTTTTCCAGAAACTTCTGGCAAAAAATATCACTTTATCTTTCCGTCTATAATTTGTGGTCAAAACATTTGGCTAAAATACACAAAAACGAGTGTAATTTTTAGTTTTTTTCTACAAACAATTAAAGTCTTACAGAACAAGCGAACTGAAACTAGCGAAACTATTCGCTCACAAACACAGCACAGCTACGCAAATAAATTGCCATCAAGTTTCATATTGTCTTTATACACTGAATATTGCCCGTCCACAACTGAAAGAATTCTTACAGTTAAAAATTTAGTTTGAGCTGTCGAAAATTGAGAGTAAACAATAGTTTTCAAGATTTAAGGCAACCGTTCAGCTTATTCTAGTAAGCAAAAGTAGTTTTGCGATCAGCGTTGTCAACTGTGGGCAATATTCTTTGCTTAAAAGATAAATAACTCGTACCCCCCCGCTGCTATTTCAGGAGGGCGTATACGAGGAGCAGGGTACAACCGGAGGTATGCCTCCGGCTCCGGTAAGTTTCGTTGACCTTCGGCTCCGGCTCCGGTTCCGGCACAAAATCGGTCTCTGGCTCCAGCTGCGGCTCCGGTATAATTTGCAACCTGACGAGGAGGGATATGTAGGATATATCATTCCTCGAATTTTTAAAAAAGACAAGAAAAAGCTACTTTTACAGACTACATTTGGGGTCCCAGAGCAGGGGAAGCTGTCCCCCTACAAATGACCCAAACTAGTCAGCAAGCCATATGTCACTCACACTCATTTGGGGCCCAAGCTTAACCATTTCAGCCAATGTATAGAACAGGGCCGTAACAGTAGTGTAAGCATATTCCTAAGCCCAAGTCTGAGTTTCCGTAGTTTTGAAATGCGTCTGGCTTCTTGCTCGCTTCGCGCGCGAGTCGCCTTTTAGTGTTCAACCTCTCTGTTTTGACCCTTGGTTGTCGAAACAAATTTTTCGTCACGTATTCTCTGAAACGATTCCGCTTCAAAGTAAAGTTTTATGCTATTAGTGTTAGAACAAACACCCGACATCTAACGAAGAAAAACAATCTATCTGTCTATCGATCTATCTATAGATATAAATAAATTGTATATATGTAAATAAATAAATTTATGTACATACATATGCATATACATATATATACATACATATACTATATATATATATATATATATATATATATATATATATATATATATATATATATATATATATATATATATATATATATATATATATATATATATATAAGGCGATAGCCTTGGGAACAGACCTCAAAACGCAAAAACAGGTATTCACTTAGAAACTATAGTGACCAATTGCCAGGTTCGATGTACTTTCAACCATACACGCGTATTAAACTCTGACCAACATTCGACATTCACTCATCAACCAGTTTGATGAATTACTTTTGTTCGCCATTGAACAACCTAATCAGCCTTTTAGGTACGGTGTTTTGCAGCAAGCATTACGCCTCTGCCTTGTGCTCGGCTCACAAAAGCCGATTTTGAGCTTATAACGAACCAAAGGCGTAACCAGGATTGTATTTCGGGAGGACTGTCATCGAAAGTTTTTCGCCAGCGACCGAAAAAACCCCAGCTTTTGGAGTCAAAGATTCAGCAGGTTCATAAAGCTTGTGCCTTTTTCTGTCGTTGTCTCCGAAGTTTCCGGATGGGGTCCATCGCCCCTGTGCGTCCGCAACTCCGGCCTTGGAACACGCACCGCGGTTTGGGTCAAACCTAAAACTTTTCACACAAAAGTTTTGCCTGAATGAAAATGAATTGAACAAAGCTGATCGTGAGAGAGCGAGACACAAACTATCCGCTTTCACAAACAGTCGGGCATCGCTTAGCTGTAGCGGTTTGTTGATAGCAGTCTGCGTGTGAAATCACGAATTTGAGGTAAAGCTGCACTTAATGTCACAGAATAGCACAAGAACCTCTTTGTCAGAAATACGGTTTTAATATTTTGACACATCTGTAAGTACGCAGATGGGGGGTGCAACGAAATGCTTCGCTTCCCCCCCTGTAAACTTCTTGTCTGTACTAGCAGGAGCGTCCGCAGAAAATTATATTTGTGGATGCGCCACCGAATCATTTTGGACGCCTACTCCGATTGCATTTCAAGATTGTTTACTTTTAGATCGAGTCTATTTGGGGGGGCGCCAGCTAAATTTGGGGGGTACGGCCTCACCAATGCTACCGGTAGAGGCACCCTTTTCTGATAATCGAAAATTCTAGCCAGGAATACAAATATACGTCACAAGTTTTTTTGTTCCGCTGTATGTTGTTGCATCCTTTATTAATAATTGCATATTTGCGGAAATGTGTTTGGTGTATGTGTGGACCCGTGGGAGTATCCCACCGGTGCGAATATAAACTAAATTTTGCAACTTTAATCAGTTTCTACTGCGAAAAACAAATATACCTGGAAAACTAAAACCACATGACCAGAAATAATTATATATTTCGAATACAAGTTTGCAGATATCACTGGTTCACACGTTTTGTTTGATTTGGTATAACTTTCCTGGCCAATGTAAAGAACAGGGACAGAACAGTATTAGAAGCATATTCCTACGCCTAAAGCCTAAGCGTAATAATGAGAATATTCCTAAGCTTAAGCCTTAGCCTATGCGTAAGCGTAATAATGAGCATATTGTTAAGCCTAACGCCTAAGCCTAAGCTAGACAAAAAGATTAGTCTCAAGCTTAGCTTTCAGATGAGCTCCGGTGAAGAAATTGCAAACGAAACTGAATATTTTTCAAATTTACTACTGTAATTTCTAGCTGATCTTTGACAACTTGTACACTTTCGCTACGCCAGGTTTTTCGACTTCCGTTGATTCAGGTTTTTAGACTTGTGCTATGACTTAAGATTTTAATCTTATACAGGGGTGTAGACAAAATTTCTTTTCGGAACGGAATACCTTGATCTAAAAGTGATTTAAAGGATCAATGATAGCTTTTTTCTAATCACTGTAGAATACTGCCGTTTTTCTTATTTGATCTGAAATTTCAAGACAGATATCACTTCTATCCGTACACAGTTTCGTAGCCAGCTCACCTTGCTAGGGGGGGTAAAAATTTTCCAGGCGGGGCATTCAAGGGTTTTCAATGAATTACAAGCAACGTTGAAAATTGTCTATAAGGGCTCAAAATTTTTCCAAGGGAGCTGAGCTTCCCCCTGCCCGTCCCCTTGGCTACTGCCCGTATCCGTGCCGTTGTTTACTTCCGTGAAGCTATGACGTAAGCTTGATTCAAAACTGCGCACAAACTAAATTCATTAATTATTAAACTGACGAAAGATGATTAGAAAAATAGTAATTATAGATTTTTTACTGAATATCTTTCAAGTGTAAAACACGGGCGATTTACCTGCGTCGGCTGTGAAAAATGTTAATATTAATGCTAATTCATACAGTATTTATTCAAAACAAACTTATATTTCGTTAAAGCGAAAGCCATTAATAAGTATAATTTGATTCATGAATCAGTTCTGATCATGTACAAAACATATTGGCTGGGTTTCTGAAACCCTACTTAAAGTATGACTTAGTACTTAAGTATGTGCTAAGCAATACTTAGCCATTTTGTCGTTTTTAAAAGCGTACTTAAATTAAGTAAATATATACTTAAGTCACAAACTAAATTTGATATATTACGGAGTAACAGTTCGGTCATATTAGCCTTGGTCTAATTTGAATTGTTAACTCGTGATACCTCTTTTAATGTAAAGCAAAACTGTAGGTTTTTTGTTATGATCGTTTCTCACATCTGGCGTTTATTTGTATTTGCTCAAAAGGTTAACCCTTTCTCACATGAATATTTTCTATTTCCCCTGAGACCTACTTTTATGCTAGGATTCGAACTCCAGTGACTGGAGTGGGAGGTGTATGCCATCACCACTCAGCTATAGGAGCTTGACGCTCGAGCCCGAGGGGCTCTCACGTCTTGTGGTGATTTAGTACTATGTATACGTGTTGCAATTGTTAAACACGGTGCGATATATACAATTTAACGTATATACACTGCGCTAAGTTGCCTATAGGCAACTCAATGTGAGAAGGGGTTCAGTATTCACTTAAGTCGGTAACGTAAGTAATTACATAAGTATTACTTAAGTAAATACTTAAGTAAAATTTTGGAAACCCATCAATTAACACCCATATTTACTATTATGGTTTACGACAGCAGTACGAGCGAAAATGTTTTGGAGTAAAATACCCGGTATCACGACAATTCGTCACACGACAGCTTGTCAGCCGACACTTGCAATCCCAAATTTTATCGACTCGACAAATCGGCGACCATCACTATGTTTAGGCTTATATTCGGGCTTAGGATTAGGTTTAGGATTATGCTTTTATATTAACAGGCTTTATGACACTATTGGGCTACAATTTGCTGGGCGACAAGATGTTGGCTGACAAGTTGCTGGGCGACAAGATGTTGGCTGACAAGTTGCTGGACGACAAGTTGCTTGACGACAAGTTGCTGGGCAACAAGTTGCTGGGCAACAAGTTGCTGGGCGACAAGGTGTTGGGCGACAAGTTGCTAGGCGACAAGTTGCTAGGCGACAAGTTGCTTGGCGACAAGTTGCTGGTCGACAAGGTGTTGGGCGACAAGTTGCTAGGCGACAAGTTGCTAGGCGACAAGTTGCTTGGCGACAAGTTGCTTGGCGACAAGTTGCTGGGCGACAAGTTGCTGGGCAACAAGTTGCTAGGCGACAAGTTGCTGAGCGACAAGTTGCTGGGCGACAAGTTGCTAGGCGACAAGTTGCTAGGTAACAAATTGTCGGATGACGAATTGTCGTAGATTGATATTTATCGTACGTAACGACTATTTTATAACTACAAAATGCAGAAATGATAACCAGTTCCGTCAGTAAAGTTTTCTTCCCGAGTATACAAATGAGTAAAAGACTTACCGCAGTTAATCAATTGATCGAACAACTTAACGAATCAAAATTGAACAATGAACCAACATCGGTTGCTTTAAAGTGTGATCCATGTATTAATATTGTAAAAACTATATTATTTAGGTTGTATCTAAATGCAAAAAATTCACTATGATTGACTCGCGTTTCTTACAAAATTCTAAGATTCAGGCGCGGGACAATCGGGCTCGTAGCCAAGGGGAAGCTAAGAGGGGGCTCAGCCCCCTAGAAAAATTTTGGCCTCCCTATAAAGTTTTGAACCTTGTTTGTAGGCCAACGAACACCATTGTATGCCCCTCGTGACAAAATTTTTAGCCCCGCTAGCAAGGTGAGCTGGCCACAGGCGTGGGGACAACTGGTGTATTCTGGAGGTATCATTTGATACGGCTATAAAAATTATAAGGGTGGTCGCTGACCGACACCTTACCCCCGAAGCCCCACAACAAATTAAAAGTTTCGTAATTTAAATATTGCAAATAAATCCGCTTGCTTTTCGCTCACTTTGCTTGCTAGGTCCTTTGCAGTACCCCGTGGTTGTTTGGTCTCTTGGAGCGTACCAGACATTGGGTTCCTTCCTTGACTGGTGGCCCAAAACCAAGACGTTGATAGCCCCTCCGTTTTAGGGTTAGCTTCTGTGTCCCTATTTAACACTTCTAGGCACCGTGAGTTCCTGCCTGGACTGGAATATTTCATTGTATCCGAATGTGTTTGGAAAACGGCCTAATCCCCAGTTGAGACCAGAAATTCCTTTTGTCAAAAAGTTAGACAAATTACACGTTGAATGCATTTTGCAGAACTGAATCAAGCAGTGTTAAATTGTCTGCAATCAAATGTTTGGCTAACGTGTTTACGGTCACATAACGGATTGAACGCAGTCCAAAGATCGTTGGTTGCGTGCCAAATCAGTTATTTCACAATAACTCCTGAACTAAACGTCTGATTGCGGCAAATTTAACACCGTTTTACCCAGCTCAGCAAGCTGCGTCGAATCTTCTGTGTCCCTATTTAACACTTCTAGGCACCGTGAGTTCCTGCCTGGACTGGAATATTTCATTGTATCCGAATGTGTTTGGAAAACGGCCTAATCCCCAGTTGAGACCAGAAATTCCTTTTGTCAAAAAGTTAGACAAATTACACGTTGAATGCATTTTGCAGAACTGAATCAAGCAGTGTTAAATTGTCTGCAATCAAATGTTTGGCTAACGTGTTTCCGGTCACATAACGGATTGAACGCAGTCCAAAGATCGTTGGTTGCGTGCCAAATCAGTTATTTCACAATAACTCCTGAACTAAACGTCTGATTGCGGCAAATTTAACACCGTTTTACCCAGCTCAGCAAGCTGCGTCGAATGATATATAATTTGTCTAACTTTTGCGATTAAAGAATTTCAGAACCCAAGGGTGGCGTGGGTTCTTTTAAAAATCGAATTTTTCAAACAGTCAAATTTTCACATTGACTGATCAGGTGAGGTACATAAAAAGCTCTGATACGCAAAATTTTTTTAAAATGATACCATTTTAAGCAAACGCCGACAGGTGGGGTATAATCGAAAACGTCCCCTAGTTTTTTCTTAAATTGTTACCAGAAAAATTGACAAGATAATTACGAGCCTCGGCCCATGTAAAGATCAGGGGCGGAACGTTTTTCCATGGAACTAGAATAGAGTAAAATAAGCTTAAGACAAAATTTTTTGCTTGGCTTAGGCTATGCTTAGGCTTAGGCTTAGAAATACGCTCATTTTTAGGCTTAGGCTAATAAGCTTAGGAATATGCTCATTCTTACGCTTAGGCTTAGGCTTAGAAATACGCTCATTTTTAGGCTTAGGCTAATAGGCTTAGGAATATGCTTACAATACTGTTCCGTCCCTGTTCTTTACATTGGCCAGAGCCTCAATAAAACAACTAACGTGTGTTTGCACCGCTTAATTACAAACACATTAGCCAGACCAATGCATTAAGCCAATAAAAGCTAATAAATTGTATAGTATACTAATTGACATGCTAGTAGGATATTAGACGGAACTAAAACCTACTGTAATCGAAAATATAGAGAAGTACAAGACGCTTAAAACCCGTTAAAACTTTTCCTGAACCATAACTTGAATTACTGTATAAAAGATTAACGCTTTCTCACATGAATATTTCCAAATTCATATGAGATGTAATTTCACGGTAACATTCGATCCCGAGTCTTTCGAGTTGGAGACGTTTACGATGACCACTCAGCTATAGAAGCTTTACGCTCAAGCCCGAGGGGGCTCACACGTCTTGTAGAGATTTTACTCACTGCGCATATACGTTAAAATTGTTAAACACTGCTTTATAGTGCCAGTGTTGCTCGTATATTAGTCGTATTTAGTTGCTCAAAGTATACTCTATGAGTTACAAGGTTAAATACTTGGCCCCGCCGGTCGAATTGTATTTGCTTGTGCTCAAGAATGGTTTATTTTTTAATTATACTGAATTAGCATGTAACCGTTATTATACTGTCAACATACAACACAGTAATGATAAACTTAATTTCAGATGCTGCGTCGGGCCCGAAGACAAGGCGGCCGGCAGAAATGGCTCGGCTAAAATTTTAATCTTCAGGACAGCAATTTCTCAACGGCTGTTTGGAATTGTTCAAAATTTGAGCTAATGTATAGAAAAAAGTCCGTGTTAAGCCTTAATCTAAAAGCGTAAAGAAGCCTAAGCCTAAGTTTAAGCGTAACCGAAAAAACGTTAGTCTAAAGCTAATCAGCTTACACGATTACAGTTGGATACCGTTGATGTTAAATAAAATACAACTTAGTCCAAAATTTACCTTCTAGATTAACGTACGAAATGTTTTGAAAACATTGTTGTATTGAAAAATCAAAAATTTCACTACGAACCGCAGCTATGCTATTCGTGTGTCTCTTGATGCAAAAATGACGGATATTCTGGCAGTGCAAAAAATTTAATCTCTGAAACGTTTTTTAAAATATTCAAACTTGCAGCGCAAAAGCAACACATACCAAACAGTAATAACATTATACAAAATGTGCAATCTTCGGGCATCATACTGCGTGCGCATTTAAATCTCATGCTGTGCACAAATGTCTTGCAAATATAATTTGGCAGTTAAGTTCGTCCGTACACGGCTATTTAGACTATGGTTAGTCCCGGCTCATGTATTGAACAGGGCCGCAACGCTGTAGTATAAGCATATTATCGTAAGCCTAAACCTAAGCCTAAGCGTAAAGGGCCAATGTAAAGAACAGCGGGCGGAACAGTATTATGAGCATATTCCTAAGCCTTAGCCTAAGCGTAAGCGTAAGAATGAGCATAGTCCTAAGCCTAAGCCTAAGCCTAAGCGATGCAAAAAAATTAGTCTAAAACTTAAGCTTACTCTATTTCAGTTCCACAGGAAAACGTTTCGGCCCTGTTCCATACATGGGTTGTTAGTTCAATAGGATAAAAACAGGGCTGGACAACACAAACCCGTCGATTGGGTTAGGAGTCCACGTTTGATGGCCGTCAAAATTGACAGTTACCGCTGAAATTCGTCTTAGGGGCATTTCAGTTTCTTCGATCGCGAGGTTAACTTCACGAATCAAAAGTTGGCTTTTTTGGCGAGATCCTAACAATAGCACAGCTTTAAGCACAGTCATTAGGTTCGTAGCCAGGATATAAACCTCATTTTACCCATTTGGTACTGTAGAATAGGTTTCTGAAGCGTCAACAACATCTTTACAAGAGGTACGCGGGGCAAAGCGGGGTCCACTGTTTCCCTCGGGCCGGCTGATCCCATGGCGTCTCCACGAGGGGGCATTTGGGGGGGGGCGTGCCCACGCCCCTAAAATTTTCTGGTTTCCCCCAAATAGACTGGGTCTAAAAGTAAACAATCTTGAATTGCAATTGTTTCCAAAATTATTTAGTGCCCCCACAAATAGAATTTTCGGCGAACGCCCTTGCTGAACCATTCACACACCCAGACACCATAGCGCTACGCATCTGAACGGAAAATTACAAATATAATTTCTATAAGCTTTAATTAAGCTTAAGAATAGCCTTTGGGGAGAGAGAAAAATGAATGAATATAAATATTAAAACAGAAACTATTATATAAGTGTTGTAAGGACACTCTTCTTCGAGGTCGTTTTAATCACTGCCTGACAGTAAAATCGTGTTATTAAATTAACGAAAACAGTTCAAATTTACGTAGAGATTGTCGAAATTTGACAAAAATGCCACATTTTTTGTGAATTTTAGACGCATTTTTTTGGCGAAAATACGTCCATAAAACATAGCTTAATGATAGATAATATACAAAAATGAAACTATTAATTCTGTTTAGCAGGTTTTTTGCGAACCTTTAACGCAGAAGTCTATGACCACCTAATAATGGGGTTCAAGTTATAACCGGGACAACCCGGAACACGTTTTGCCCCATGTTAATTCGACGTCAACATAAAATTTTGTGAGATAAATGGCGGGTAATATGGCGAAATGTGAATGTCACATGATATTGGCTTACAAATCACGGATCTCATGCGACCAGCGTATACAAATAGCCACATGTCATATGATAATGCGGACATTTTTGCGAATATCATATGATACTCCAAAATTCTACTGAATATCATGTGATATTGTGCAGGACAATGCAGTTTTTGCACACTGATAATGTGTAAAAAGTTAGACAATGTAGCAAGAAATGGTTTCGAAAGCTGAATTAGCTCCTATGTTTTTGTTTATGGCGAAAATTTTCCCAAAATATATTCCTAAGGACGAATAATTCAAATTTCACATTTTTATCATATGACATTCTACAGGACATTCAGGCTAGTTTACGTACCACAAATTTGCAGACATTTTAAAACATTTTATATATTGGCACACAATATATAGAATATCGTATGATATTGCACTACAAAGAGTGAAATGTCACAGGATAGCAGACAAGTCAAATTTTTTGCATTTGATAGCGGATCAACGTGCAGACAAATTGTTGCCCGCAATTGTAATAGCAGCAAAACATGTTCCAGGCTGCCCCAGTTGTAACGTGAACCCCGCATAAAGTCGAAGATGCAAACATTTTACACATGACATCTGACACTTCGGTAGTGTCTTCAGGGTACAACTAATAGGTCTGCCTCTGATTGTGGCAGAACATCGGCCTCCGGTCCCGGTTTCACCGGTCCGTTGCTTGCTCATTGTGCAAGGGGCTAGAAAATTTACAGAAAGGGTATACAAGCGTTTTCTATGACTTACAAGCAAGGTTAAAATATTTTAGGGGGGACAAAATTCTTTCAGGGGGCTGAGCCCTCACTGTGCCACCTCTGACTATAGGCTTGCGGACCCATGTATGGAACAAGGCCGGAACAGTAGTATAAGCATATTCCTAAGCCTAAGCCTAAACATAAGCCTAAGCCTAAACAAAAAATTAGTCTAAAGCTTAAACTGAGCCTATTATAGCGCCTTCGGAAAACGATCCGACCCTGTTCTATACATGGGCCGGCTTGCGGATCCGGTAGCATTTTTTGCCGGAAAATCAGTAATTTTCAGGTAGCCATATATTTTTTGTCAAAACCGTTTAATAATAACAATAATAAAATAATTCAAACATAAATGAACTTTCAAAATTTATATCAAAATGATTGAACTTGTGAAATGATGTAAAAAAAAGTGTTTAAAAACTTCATCGAGAAGTTTTATTTCTCAATCAATACAGTAGATTAAGCGTACCCCTAAGCATAAGCCTAAGTTTAAGCCTAAGCAAAAAAATATAGTCTAAAACGTAAGCCTACTCTTTTACACACCCACCAGAAACCGCGACGGCCAAAAAAGTTACACGGGCCGGAATCAAAATCAAATTTTTTCACTAAATTAAAATTGCGTTTGGCTTCTATCTTGTTTCGGTCACAAGGAATTTTCATTCATTTAAAAATACCGAGACCCAGTCAAAAATTTCAGGATAAGACACACCGTTGGAGCGTGAATATGAAATAGTGATTGTGTTTGAAAACGCATCATAAATATAAAAGTATAAGTTGTGTCTGTAAAATCACTTTTTGTCGATAAATGAATAAACATTTTTCAGTTAAATTTATTTTATAAAATACAATTTTACCTCACAATTCGCTTCCAAACGATTAAAAGTAAACAAATTTTTGAACAAAAATGTTTCCATTGTCACCAAGTTCTGAATCCAAACATAAAATCGCTGTTTTAAAAAAATGTTTTCGATTGCTCGACTCTCTCGACGGATCCAGGTATTTCTGACGGGGCGCGGTGGTAAATGTTATGAAACGCAAAAATTGTAAGGTAAAAGCGTTTATTAGTTTATCACCAAAAAATTTTCTGACTGATACAATTGTACGGTAGAGACCTTATCATTTTATCACAAAAAATTCTGACGGAAAAATTACGGGTCTTATCTTTATTTTACAAAACGTTTTCTAATGGGTAAAATTGTAAGGTTGGGACCTTACCATTTTATCAAAAATATTTTTGATGGAAGAGGGTACGCCCCGCCCCCCGCTCCCCCTCTGGATCAGCTGTGCGTTACTGGTACTGCTCGTCATGTAAAAATTATAAACGTACTACTGTTACGTCGTACTTATGTTCTATACACTGGTTCAAACCAACTGACATTAGCTTTTGGGAAATTGGGGCCCAGGAAGAACCTAAACTGTTTCAGTGTACAGCTATGAAATTTAATATGGGTGGGTAAGACTTTGGTGCGTGCCAGATAGCAAGCAGACGAGAATACAAAGTAGCGGTACTCCAAGAAATATCACAGCAACTTGATTTTTGATATCGAGCCACCGTTGTGGTATTCGAGGCTCCCTCTTTGAAGCAGACCGCTTTATGAGGGCCCCCTCACGTCAAAAATTTTATTAAAGTATAAAATTGAAAGCAGACAAAATATATACCCTCTGGTTATTATTCATAGCAAATTATACGGCGTACACTGTAAATTTCTGTGAGTTGATTTTAACTCAGAATGAGTTGAATCAATCAGTCTGAGTTAGGACTATCAGAACTCAGCATTGTGAGTTGATTCAACTCATTTTGATTTAATTAATCAACTCATCTTGAGTCAACTCAACTCAGAGTAAAAATCAGCTCAATTCAGAGTGAGTTAAAGTTAACTTTTATTAACTCGTAAATAACTTACTTTTAATAGTCTGAGTTGATTAATTAACTCATTAGAATTTACAGTGTAGCAGTTTGTGCTACGATATATTACATACCTGCGGCCTAAACTCTACACATTCTAGAAATATTGCAATCTGAAATTGGCCGGCCCGCTGGAACCATTTTAATGAAAATATTGAATCAGGCTAAAATTTGACCGAAAATTTTTGACTTACAATTTTGATTCCTAAAATTTGAGCCATTTATTTGACTCTGATGACGGAGTTGACTCTAGCTGAGTTAGATTTTGACTCAGCTACTGTAGTGACCCGAATAAGAGGAGGACTGATGTTTATTTTGCCTCTCCAGAGGATACCCCTCTGTTATTCGGTTACGGACTGTTGTTTAATATTTTTAACCCGCCATCCGCCGCCTTTCGTTACTGGTTTATTATCCGGTGTTGCAACTTTGCGGTGGATTAAACGTTTTTGTATTGTTTCAAAAGTTTGAGCGTGCTTAAGTTTTGAAAGTACATTCCAAAGTATTAAACTTTGCATTATCGCGCAAGCTTTTAATGCAAGACAAAGCACGTTTTATTCGCCGGATAGTTGCAATACCGGATATATATCCTAACGAATAGTGGCGGAAAGCGGGTTGAAAATAAATAACAGTCCGGTACCGAATAACAGGGGGTACTCTCTGGAGAGGCCAAATAAATATCAGTCCTCCCCTCTTATTCGGGTCGCTACTGTACTCGTCAAACTTTAACTAAATTCTGGTTAATTATATTTTAAATTCAGACGATCCAAATGCAATGAATCTGATGCAGTATATATAATGCGCAAATTATCAATTAAACATGCATTCGATTTTATGGAGGACAGAACTCCAACTTGGCTGAACCGTGCTCTGGAAAGAAATTTCTGTCCAAAGTAAAAGAACAGGGGCGGAACAGTATAAGCTTAAGCCTTAAAGCCTAAGCCTAAGCCTTAAAGCCTAAACCTAAGCCTAAGACTAAGCGTAATAATGAGTATATATTCCTAAGCCTACGCCTAAGCATAAGCCTAGGCCAAGCAAAAAAATTATTTTATAAGCACATTCTATTGCAGTCCCACAGAAAAACATACCGCCCTGATCTTTACAAGGGCCAAATTTCTTTAGGAACCGTACTTTGCACTTCGCAGAACTCTCATCACTGGTAATATTTTTAGTACCTCGCATACCAGCCGTGCCTCGGTTTGAATTGGAATAATATATTTATTCTAGAAAAGTGTATTAATTTAAAAGATGAAAATAGTATGAAATTGCGCTTTGTTTATATGTATGCTGTAGATGGCAGCAAATGGACCGAAAAATATTGAACCAACAAACAAATGCAAGCAATAACAACACAGCAAAAGTCGATGTTGGTCATCATAAATTGTGCAAGGCATAGTGAATCATACAATTCGCTGTTTATAACCAACAATATTTCGTTTTTGTGTTTAAGTGACTTAAAAAAAGCTTTTGCTTTGATGCGTTGCATCTTCACAGACGCTGTAAAAGAATTGAGCTGAACAGATCCTATGCATATCTGTTCTTTTCGTTGGAATTTCATATTGCTTCTCGAATGATTTCGGACCAAACATTTCGGTCCATCTGATGAAATATGTAAACTGTGAAGCAACGTCAAACGTAATGAAAACATGGAAAACACCTAATGAGATCATATTTGCGACTATTTGCATCGGCAGAAATAGTGACTTTATACCATAGATACGAAATTTCTATTGAAGTATTCCGAATAATATTTTACAGAGGTTTTTCGTTTTTCGAATCTTTACGGGTTTTTTGATCGTTGGGTTACTAACACAGTCTGTTCCAATCCTTACTGTCGTTTATTTCTGAGAAAATACATCTGGGCACTCTAGGCATGTATATTCCATGCGGTTGCAAGATTAGTGACGTTCTCAATTTTTGACTTTGTACTGGACGGGATGCAAACTGGGTGACAAGTCAGGATCGCAGCCGGAGCTCAACTAATTTTATATGTGGCTGCACCGGAGATGAAGTAAAATAGGTCTTTAATTACTTTGGATTTGCAAGCTTTAAGTGTAAATTTTAATATGTAGGAACAAATGCAGTTTTCTAATTTTATTTTATGAAATTTTGCTTTTAAACTATGAAATGATCGATCAAACGGTCACCATAAATTATTTCATGTTTGATTAATAATACCAAAAGGTCTCCATTCTTTTGATTTTATGTAATATATGTTGTTAATTAACTTTTAATGAATGACTTGATTTTAGAGATGTTGTGCTGATCTGTTACCAGTAATTACTTTGCTAACACATGTTAGCTAGTAGATTTTAATTCGAGCGAGCTTTGTACTTCGCAGATTTTGTCTTTCTTTAATAACAAACACCATTTTACGCTAGTTCAAGTGGTAAACGTAGGGGGACTATTGGAATTTTATGCTGACACAAAAGTTCAATCATTTTTATTTTTTGCGCTTTAAGAGTCAATTAGTTTTTTCAAGTATATACATATCGGGTATTGTGCGATGGAATACCCGAATACATAGCACACATAAAAAAAGTAAACATATAGTACACATTTCCTAGTAGCTCCGCAGTACACAGCGTAGTGCACTTGTAAATAACGCATATAAACAGCTGGGTAGAACAAACTGCTGCGCCACGTATTTTGCTGCGAATAATAACGAGAGGGTATTTTGATATAGAATAAGGCCGTAACAATAATACATTTTTAATTTTTATAAGACGAGCTGTACGAGTAACTCAATAGCGGGTGGTCAATTGTTTCAACTACTTCACACTACCATAATGCCAGTCTAGGTAGGAACCGGGACTTCAGACCTTTAAGCAGGTAGAAAAGCTGGCCTCCGGAGCGGGGATCGAACTCTCAGCCTACGGATTCTTAAGCGAATACTCTACCTCTGCGCCACGCAGTCCGCCTCTCCAACTGTTTCTATAGTAAAACACAAAGTGCATTGCATTTATTGCATATGTAGTAGGACAAGCATGTCTCACATGATTACATGCCCTTATTTTTGATAAGGTCGTCCCTTGACTGTCAATCCTATTTTCAACTGAATACCGTGTTCATAGCGCGGCAGTTCACCAATGCGCTCACGGCGTAGCCCCCATGTCAGTCTAGGTAGGACCTGGGACTTCAGACCTTTGTACTAAGCAGTTGGAAAAGCAGCCCTCCGGAACAGGAATAGAACTCTCAGCCAACTGATTTTTAAGCGAATACTCTACCACTGCACCACGTAGCCCGCTGTGCTGAGCCTTGCGGACAGATTTCTTAATTAATGACTCCTGTTGAAAAGATGGATTGGCTGACAGGGTGTCTAAGTGGTTAAGTTATATGTCCGGTGCAGTGATAATTCAGCCCCTTTTACCATCTGAGGATTACCATCATGTAAATGGTCGTCTGCTAATGCATTATCCAGCGCCCCTTTTACCATCTGAGGATAATGATCGTGTAAATGATCGATTGCTAATCTACTCTGTCTATGTAACTACTTATACAGTCTGTGTTTGTAGGATTACTAACTACATCGACTGTCGATTATACTTTGGAAACTGATCTTCAAGATTACATAAACAACTTCTGTACGTAATGCATTTACAGAACATCTTTTACTGGGCATATATGTTCGTCACAGTCTTCTTTTCACGTTAATTTGAAGTACCGATTTGAAATAAAATGCCACTATCAGATTTGTTAACTTCATTGGGTGATAATCCATATTTTGGCGCAGGATTTGGACTTATTGGTATCGGTTCTGGATTGGCATTGGCGCGAAAGTCTTTTCAAGTGGGATCAGTGTTGTTTAGACGCCACTGTATGATGTCGATAGAAGTATCTAGCAAAGACAAATGCTACTACTGGTAAGTTTTGAGTTCATTGCTTTTGTCGCTTCATGGCAGTGTGAAATTGTAAATATGTTTTGTTTTAATATAAATTTTATAAAACGCTCGAGCGGAACTTATACGTAATTCGGCCCTGTTAGGTATATATTACAAACATAGCCGTCGAGTTGATTTTTTCTGTCCAACTAAGTTTTGTGAAATCGTACGCGTAACACCCTTTATTGTTTTATTGGACTAATAGAACAAGGTTCGACCGGAAGCTGTATATTAGCAAACCATAACCGGAACCGAAAGTTTTACGAAAATTTTCATTAACGTTGGCTTTGTGTGGGAAACTATTTTTATATGAGGTAAAAACACTGTTATCAATGAAATTTTATTGACAAAATAAAACTGGCAGTAAATCATGCCCACTCCAGTAGTAAATAAAGGGCCAGGTAAAAGTACGCATTTTAACGAACGAGTTGCAAAACGGAAGATCTGAAAGTTTCTGTTCCGGTTTGTAATCATTAAACTTGAACCGGAACCTAAAAATTATCACTAATGGTTTTAAATTGTTTATTTATATAATATCTTTTGCAAATTCAAAGGTTGCTACAGTGGATAACGTCAAAAGGAATTAGATCTACCCAACATCTCAGCGTCGAAACGAGTTTTTATCAAGGCGAAAGTGGTCGAGTATCAACTAGTTTCGGATTTGTTCCTAGCCCCGGTGATCATTACATGAGGTAACGTAATGTCGAAGAGTTTGTAACATTTATCATTAAAATGTCGGATTTTTACTTTACCTCAACTTAATATGTTGTCATTTCTACTAGAACCGGTAGTGGGGCGTATGCTACATTGAAATTAACAATGTTTTGTGATACTTGCTTATTGTTGACGGAAGTTTTGTGTTACGAATGAAAGATATTAATACACTCTGTGCTTCTAGGATCTTTGTTGCATCCTTATAAGTTATATACGTAAGTATATAACTTTATTTGTTGCATTGTGTCCAAAAGATATTATATACATCTAACTTTGTTCAACATAAGCATATGAACGTTTGACAGTTTTCAAGCATATATTCGATATTGTTTTAACGGGGTATACGCATTAGCGCCTCGTAATTTTATCTTTTTAGGTACAAAAATAAATGGCTTAAAATTGATCGTAGTCGCGATGGTTCAGTTGTAAACATGAGCACTGGAACGCCTTTTGAAACTGTAACACTGACAACATTTGGCCGAAACAGAAAGTTTTTCCAACATATTCTAGAAGAGGGTAATGTTTGGTATGTTTCGTTTTTGGTTATTGTAAATTTGGAGAGGTTCAATGAAGAAAAAGTAGCAAATCGAAAATGTAACATGCAATATTGTGACAGGAAGTGTTTAGTATTTTGTGGATAACACATTGGTTTTTATAATTGAAATTTTCTGTATACTTGCATATTAGTTTATTAGTAAACAATTTTTCATAATTTCGTGATGCATTTTTCAATTAGCTTACCGCGTGGTCCAGAATACCAGCAAATTAAAAATTTAATTTTGAGTTAACACGCCAATTATAAGGCAGTTTTCAAGACACATAAATTACTGGGTGTCGTCTACTTTAGCTCGAGTTGAAGCCTTGCGTCAAATGGAAGGACGAACTGTGATGTACACTGCGATTGGACATGAATGGAGACCGTTTGGATATCCAAGAAGAAAACGTCCTCTGAGTTCGGTAGTACTCGATCGCGGAGTCACTGAACGAATACATGCAGATATCAGGGATTTCATTTCGTCTCCACAGTGGTACTTAGAACGAGGTAGTATGTACTGAACTATTACACCGTGTTTTGTAACTGCTCAGATGCTCTCCGAGAAAGAACTTAATATACGAAGTGTAGTTAACATTACGCTCGAAGTTAGAACGTGTCGCTATAGCGGATTTATTTCAGTGAGCCAAATTTATAGAAACGTGATAAGACAGAATGAACATTTTTTACGTTTGTAATATATTTATATTTAATTATAGATTATTGTAACTATCGTTCTATATTTTAGGCATCCCATACCGACGAGGCTACTTATTGCACGGTCCACCTGGATGTGGAAAAAGCAGCTTTATGTACGTTTAGTGTGCAGTCAAGGTTAATAAATGTTTTGTGGTATTTTACAGTTAGTGGTATGCTAAGCAATCTTGGGATGGTTGTGGAAGAAATCTATGTCATTTTCTTTTTCATGGTTAAGTAGGATGTTGTTGTACCCTAATTATTATGTTAGGTACTTAATGCGGTTCTTTTACTGCAAAATATTTTTTCTAGCCACTCTGGTAACTTCTGATTGAACTTTTCAGAATGGCCCTGGCTGGTTCGCTTGACTACAGCATTTGTATTCTTAGTCTTTCTGAGCGTACACTTACGGACGATCGTTTGCAGTATCTACTCAATCACGCACCGCCTGAAAGTATAGTTCTGCTAGAAGATATTGATGCTGCGTTTGTATCTCGAGAAGAAAGTCCTCAAGGTTAGTTTTTATTGCTTTTCACGTGGTCCATGTGGCAGCTGTCGTCCCCCAGTTTTTATACCTAAAGATATTGATCCACAATGCATTAGAAACTGTAACATCGTATCACTGTTCGTGTTGGTACATAAACAACGAAACGCACAGACTTCAACGAAACGTACCAGATATTGCGGCTCTTGTTAGACGAATAGTAACCATGGGTTAATGCTTATTATGTGGCATAAATTCAATCTTATGTAGTTTAAAATGTGTTGTGTTGTTATTGTTATTTTGTGTTAGAATGTATCATCGATTGACATTATACTGTATATACTTGCAGTCGCTGCGGCCTATGATGGTCTGGTTCGTGTGACATTTAGTGGTTTGCTCAATACATTGGACGGAGTTGCATCATCTGAAGCTCGCATATTGTTCATGACAACGAATTTTGTCGAACGGTAACTTTTAGCGGCGCACTTAAACATAGTTGTTAAAAAGTAGGTTGCATGCAAAAATTTCCATCATGGGTGTCACAGCACGTATATATCGTTTTTTGTTGGAGTATTTGGTTTAACCTTCGAAATGGGTGGTTATGAATTTAGCCAGCACTATTCTGTTTTCAGCTTAGGTTAGATAAATTTTTGCTGCTACGAAACAAGCGTTAATAGTAGTTTGGGTTTCGCTGTGCTCAATTCTGAAACATGTTGTTATGTTGCCATATCAGCCATTTACAGCAATATTAAATTTAGACTGGATCCAGCGTTAATTCGGCCTGGGCGAGTTGACTATAAACAGCATATTGGCTACTGCTCTGAATTCCAACTGCAACAGCTGTTTCAAAGGTAATTTGCCGAAGTTTCGTAAATATTTGTGTTTTTTATTGTTTTGACTGTACTTGATGCAAAAACATGCAGAAGGCTAAAAGTGTATTTCCATCGATTCTTAATACATCGAGATATTGTTTTATATGCTTGGCTTACACCTCCAGAGCTTATATAGTTTTGCATAAATATTCAGGTTTTATCCATCTGTTCACGAGACAGTTGCAACTTCCTTCACGAATCAGTTGCTATCGTCGTCGAAAGGAAAATGTTTCAGCGCAGCGCAGGTTCAGGGATTCCTTTTGCTTTACAAGGACAGACCGACAGAAGCAATAGAAAACATAAAGTCGTTGACCCTGTGAGATGTATATTTTTTGTTGCTTTTCAATTTATATACAAACAGTAAAAATATCGTGTCGTAGTGAAGAGTGGTTAGGTTACTGTTCCAGAATCGGCCTCCAGCGGTAGAATTTTTGCCGGAGGTTTCGGCAATTTCGGTACTACAATTTTGCATAATTTTGAAAAATTTATCTGTTTAGTAGGATCAGTTTTTACTTTGCTTGGGGGGTGAGGTTGCGCTACCCTGGCCCAGTATGAAGGGAAGCTAGAGGCTAGAGCAGGAGAAATATTGCAATAAAATTGATTGTATAGTGTGGGGTTTTTGTGGCGGCAGCTCCCATCCTGCTTTGTGTCCCCGGAACTTGTGGGTTCAGGTTTGCCAGTCCCACTGAGAATCCAGTCTAGCTTTTCTATGTGGGGGAGGTTTTCCTTCTCAGCAGACCAGCTGTCCCAACTGTTCCTCTGTGGCAGGTGTCTCACCTTTCCGTCCCAGTAGTTCCCGTAATATTTTGCCATCCACAAAATCAGTAGATTTTGTGAAAAGTGGGTTTTAACAAAAAATATTGCACCACCTCAATTACGGTCTACATTACAGAACGCATCTGTGGAAAAAATTTACCACCCATTGCGTTTAAAACAGTGCAAAACAATGTCGTTGTTTGTAACAGCCTAGGTAGATTAAACAACTGAAAACTAAATGGATGTGTTTGTCCCCACTTTATTGCAGTCCCTCCTGGTCAAAATACAATTTAACAGACTCAGAACTTTACGGAACTGTAACAATACACGTATACAAACGCAATTGTACACTGCGAAAAATGTTGAGTCAAATTGACTCTCTCTCCGGAATAGGTTTCTCCGGACGACACAAACTAAGTCAAAATTCGACTCTGGCCGCAGTATGAAAAAAATCGGCTCATGTTGCGACAAAGGCTGTCCCATATACCACGGACTGCAACATACCGGGAGTACAAACATTATGCGCTCCAGTTTTTACATATGAGCAGTCATATTATTCATACTGAGCAGGGTACAACCGGAAGTCTGCCTCATGCTCCGGCAGAAAATCGGCCTCCAGCTCCGGTAAAATCTTCGCCGGAGGTTTCGGCAATTTCGGTACTACAATTTTGCATAATTTTGAAAAGTTTATCTGTTTAGTAGGATCAGTTTTTACTTTGCTTGGGGGGTGAGGTTGCACTACCCTAGCCCCAGTATGAAGGGAAGCTAGATGCTAGAGCAGGATAAATATTGCAATAAAATTGATTTTATAGTGTGGGGTTTTTGTGGCGACAGCTCCCCATCCTGCTTTGTGTCCCCGGAACTTTTGGGGGTCAGGTTTGCCAGTCCCATTTAGGATCCAGTCTAGCTTTTCTATGTGGGGGAGGTTTTCCTTCCCAGCAGACCAGCTGTCCCAACTGTTCCGCTGCGGCAGCTGTCTAACTGTTCGTCCCAATAGTTCCCGTAATATTTTGCCGTCCATGTCACAAAATCAGTAGATTTTGTGAAAAGTGGATTTTAACAAAAAATGTTGCACCACCTCAATTTACGTATCGTCTACATTATACTGAACGCATCTGTGGAAAAAATTTTCCACCCATTGCGTTTAAAACAGTGCAAAACGCAGCCCAGGTAGATTAAACAACTGAAAACTAAATGGATGTTTTCGTCCCCACTCTATTGCAGTCGCTCCTGGTCAAAATACAATTTAACAGACTCAGAACTTTACGGAACTATAACAATACACGTATACAAACGCAATTGTACATTGAGAAAAATGTTCAATCAAATTGACTCTCTCTCCGAAATAGGCTTCTCCGGACAACACAAACTAAGTCAAAATTCAAATCTGGCCGCAGTATGAAATAAAAATTCCGGAAATTGATTTATAGATTTTTTGCTTTGCATGACTATTCGTATATACATAGCTAGTGGCAAAGCTGATTTTATAGTAATTTTTTCAATTAAAGCGGTTTTACGCAGGGAGAATATAAGTAAATTGTGGAACGCAAGCAAGCAGGCAATTTACATAGGATAACCAGATGCAGGGTCTATGGCAATTATAATGGTTTAACCTATTTATGTGTTTCTCGATATGCCATGTTAAGATAATAAGAAATATGCCTATAAACAACTAAACGTAAAATGCAATAGGCAATGCAAATCACTTATGTTCAGAGTATGTTTAAACGTAAATTAACCGCTTTAGATTATCATCAAATAAGTGATTTTGATGCTCTTGGTAAGTTGCGAGCAAAAAGTTGTACGTACCTATTAAGCGGTGAATATCACAAATAAAATGGAAACTGTAGCCGGTCGCCAAAATTATTAGCCAATATTCAAAATTCAACATGTGCTTGTTAATTCTGATACGTATTGATTATATATGTGTGTAGAGTACTTGTTGAAGTGCAGAGGCCTAAATGTTTTTGGGCTGAACGCCTTAAGCTCTATCCTCAATAATTTAGCCTCAATTTTTTCTGATGTAATAGGTTTGGCGACATTTTGTGTTCGTTTAGCACTAAAAGTGCGCTTTGTCTGTTTCTTCCTCGTAATTTTCCCTGTTTGCGTTTATGAATTTTGCCTGGTGTGCTGTGTTCATCAAAGGATGACGTAAAGTAGACTATAAATTCTGTGGGCTGCTCGCTCGTTTCGCGCTTACCATTAATACTCATTTAACTGATTATGAGGGTTGTAGGTTTCGATCGTTTTATTACAAGATGTCATAAACGTTCGTTCTGCGCGTTTTTATAATTTCGTGTCATGTTAAAGTTTCGTAATTTTATGATTTCAGAAACTATCCTTTTGAAAAAATTCTAAAAGCTTTGCGACTCCTTCGCTGCCACTGACTGAAATGTTTATCACCTGCTGTAGCGTGCCATTATGGTTTTACGTGCAAAAATTTTAACGCTACAATTTTGTAAAGTGAAAGTGTTTGCTTCGGACTCACTACAGTAAAATGCAATGGGTCTCCTTGTCTTGTCCTTTAATTTAGCAGCCCCCCTTAAATTTTATCCCCTCTTCCCAGAAAACATTTCCTGGCTGCACCCCTAATTGTAGGGTTTGAATTTGGTTCGATATGCGAAAACTTTCGTACCCAGTCAAATTTTTCACCATATTAAACATCGTATGGACTGATAACATCATGTTTATAGACGAAATCAAGTTCCGCAATTTAGTTGTTTGGCTGGAAGACAGAAAGATACGTAATTATCCTGTAGAAGAGCGAACAAGTCTAAGAGATATTGGAAATCCAAGCTGGAATCAGGCGTTGAAGAAAGTCAGGTTTTCTTAGTCTTTTACATTTTTGTAGCATTGGTTGTTCTAGTCAATTGCTATAGAACAATTGTTTGTGACATCAATGTTGTGTGTGTTTTGTGTGTGAAATATACACGTTATAGTTTGGATTTCAGTTCTTCTTGTAACATACCTAATCTACGTACGTTATGATCATTGGCTTGCGCTTCGCTTGGGGCTTTTTCAGAGGTTCCCCTGGGTTCAGTCCGGTGGGATTTACCGAATGAGGGGCATTGAGGAAATGCATCCGGGTTAAACCAGGGATTTACAAAAATTGCGATTTTTTGTTTTTAATTTTTTGAGCAAAATGTTTGTTTCATAAATGATTTTGAGTTTAAGGCTTCACTTTAACGAAAAGAATAACTTATAAGCATTGCCACTTGCATATTTTTGAGCGAATAGGTAGCATATTCAGTGTGCATTGGCACGCGTTTACACATCTTTTCGGTAAGCAAAACCCGTATGCTTTTTTATTTTTCCCACAATTTTCAGAGTAAATTGTGACACGGGAAGAGTTTTCGAGTGGGGGCTGAACCTGGGGGATTTGCCGACTGGAGAGACTGGTTTTGTGGGAAACACCACCTCACCCTCCTCCCCCGCAAGCGAAACGCCAGATTTGGTTGATTTACTTATCAAGGTGTGAAAATTTTTTACATACGTATATGTTTATTTTGAAAATTTTTAACGAAATTGTTCACATTCGCGCTGCTCTTTACTGTATTACTTTAAGCTCATTGCGCCGGAGCAACAGGGTTGTCTTTCTCGAAATTCGAAATGGTTTTTGTGGGTTTTTGGATTTAAGTAAAATAAAGAACGTTAAGTTCAAAAATGACACAAAACTAAAGACTGAAGGTATTAATAATTTTTAGCGTTAACTTATTGGACATACGTAATTTTTGAAAAAATTTGATTGACTTGTGTCGCAATTGTTCAGTACAACAAATTTTACTTGTTTATTTTTAGTACTTATCAGATTTAAAGTGTCCTTTCCCGCAATATGATGATAAAGTTGCCGTGACCGATTTTTTACTTGGATTTGCGGTTCGTGTTGAATACGGGGATGATGGTTAGTAAAAGTTTGCATAACATTGAGTGAATTGTTTAGTTGTTTGTTTGCTTTATTTGTTTCTGTCTTTTGGCGGCTTAGCGTATTTCATAATACTATAGTGTTCAACGTCGTGAATTTTTTGTTGCTTAAATTATTTTTGGAAATACAACTTCGGTTTCGCTGTACTTCGCAACCGTTTGTTAGTTTTGTTGTCCATATGTTTATGGCGGAGTTTTTGTTTGTATTTCAGTTGCTAATTTAAAAGACAAAGACGCCGAAACTATCCGAAAACTTCAGACACAATCCACCTGTGCGTTATCCTCTGAGAATCCGCTGGATAGACTCAATTGCAAGTTTTTACATATTTTATTGTCAACTGTGGGCATCCAGCTTGTATAAGAGAGAGCACTATGGACAATATTTGACGTGAGTTAAACTATTTTATCTTGCATGCGATGGATAAAGTTTAGAAAATGTACTTACCGACGACAGCTGTGTTTATTTACTATATAGACCAGCAGGGTGCAACCGGAATTCTGGTTCCGGTTCTGGTACTTTTTCACCTTCCGTTTCCGGTAAGTTTTTGCCGGATTTAAAAATTCCTTTATTAAATTTTGGTCGGCGGAACTAAATCATTTTCGTTAATATAGTATATCAACCTTGACATTCCTCGAACGTAAACCATGGAAGATAGGTTTCGCTTTTGTGGATAATGAAAATCTAAAATACAACAGAGTAAGTAAATATTTGTCTTTAACTAAGGTTATGTCACCAAAAATATATCAAAACATTAAAATAATTTTTCGATAGCATGTATTTTTTACTTTCCGGTTCCGGTAAATTGTAATTCCAGTTGAACTCTGTATACAAGTGATTACGCCAAGCTAGGTTGGCCGAAATTTTCGCTAAACAGTTGTGTGTTTTCTGCGAATATATCACAGCCTGCTTATTTTGTGTACAGTTGTTTAGATGTCCTCTGTATTACACTTGTATGCAGTGTTTCCGATGATACTGCAAATGCATTTTATCAGCTGAAGGAGGTTTTGTCTTTATTGCATCACCTGGAAATACAAAACGTTTTAGTTGATTTCTGGTTGTCATTTGAAGTTCTATTTTAGTTCAAGAAGAAGATTTTCGCAAAGGTGTTTATTCTATAGCTTCGCTTTTCCAATTGCCAAGGCATCCGGATCATCTAGTCACATTAAAAGTATGTCAATAGTTAGTTACCTACAACACATGGGTGTAAACAGATAGGCCTGACTGTTTGCTAAAGTAATACAACAAAGCTCGGGACATGCGTGCTGCAGTAAATGGCGGTGTATGCGACCGAATAGCAAAGAATACCACAGGCTGTAGTATTTGTTATAATTTGTTCTAAAATTTTGCTGCTACAAGTGTTTTAGCGTCAACTGTGTATATAGGTATACTTATTTCTGTTATTTCGAACGAAGGGTAATTAAAGCAAAATGTAAATTCACTTTTTTGGCGACACTTAAAAATTCAGTTATTTGTACAAAATTTTAGAAAATTAATATAGTCTATTTTTGATTCATTTCTTGAATAATTGTTTCAGATTTTTACTTTGAAGTTTGTTCTGTTTATAGGCGGTTGGAAAACTTGTTAATGAGCGACTGTCTAATACAATTGTCCAAGAAATCACAGAGGATGGCTACACTCCACCAGAGGTGACTGTTTAAACAAAAGTAGAATTAGCTTGACGCAAAATAACGGAAATCACTGATCGTAATGTGTGGTGTATGTACATTCTGCTTGTACTTTATTTTTTTGCTGATTTGAATGGTGCCCTGTTTACACAAAACCAACCTTTAGGAATCTATGGGCAAAGCGCAGCATTTGAGGTGTTGTCTATGGTTAGTTTGTGCTCTTAGAAGTATGCGTATGGATGTTTGAAATGACTATGAAGTTTGAAAATTACGTGTATGGAACAGCTTTACGGCGGAGGCTTAAGCTCTATTCACACATACAAGTTTTTGCTGCGAGAATTTGCAGCTGCAACAGGGGCTTGCAAGTTTTGTCCAAAATCCCGTTCGAAAAACTTGCAGCTGCATATAATTCATTAAAAATCATAGTTAGGAATTTAGTTTGTTCACATGTGTGAACAACCATGCAAGGTCGCTGAATTGATTGCAGCCGCTTTCTCATTGTCTGATGAAAAAATGCAAGTTCTGCGTGCAATTTTCACCTGCAAGTTAGTACCGATTGCAAAACAATAATTTTGTTTTGTTTTAACGCAATGTTATGCATAGTTAAGTATTTTGGTTGGCGCTTTATGAATGTTTTGTATATTTAAAGGCAAAATCTGTTAAAAGAATTATGAAATGAACGTTTCTTCATTGTTTAATTGTTAAATGTTTTCGTTGCAGGGACATCCGTACAAGCTGGAACAGTTTGCCACTGGATTTGAAAAGAATACTGGTATAAATTGTTACGTTCATATTTTTTGTTTGTGTTTCTTTTTCTGCGCAGCTGTATACGTTTCACTTTCGTTTCAAAAAAATATAATGAATGGTACCTATGCCAGTTTATATGTGGTAAAATATAAATTTTAAGGTTGGTTCGGTCAATGAGACCAATATAATTATATGCTGTTTTGTTGTAATGCAGTCAGGGCCATAATTAAGCGAATACTTGCATTTGCAGCCGCGCTCTTATAATCGTGGTTGAATTTTCGTTGTTCGTGACCAGCCACGTCTAGAAATGCGTTTGCAACCGTGTGTCTAACCACTTGTTCTCACAGGCAAACGCGGTTGATGGGATGGTTATGGCCGCAGTAAACGCGAGCAGTACAAAGCGTGTCTGCGAGTGATTGCGCCCAGTGCATGACAAATCGCGATGAAAGCTGCGGTTTGAATCGCGATCACGATTGCACTTAATTCTGTCCATTACTCAATGTAGGATGATGGTTTTGTGTATTGCCATTTTTACTGTTTGGAACCGGTGTATTTTAGATAATGTTGTCAATAATGCAGCGTGCATTCTACGCCTTCTTCATGTTCACGAACTACGAGAATTGCAAACAAAAATCAATGAAGCCATAGTAGCTATACAACAGGTTACAGCAGATCCAAAGACCGACGATAGACTGGGAAAAGTGGGACGCATGTAACAACGGTTGCCTTGCTTATTAAGTGGTTTCTTGTGTAATTGAACATGAGCAACTGTAATTATGATTATCTGTATCAAGGTGGCACCGAGTCGTGATTCCATCGATTCCGAATCCGAATGCACTTTATGCCGGATTCAATTTCGATTCCAAACTTTGACTTCGAAAAATTATTTCGTAAAAATCGTTTTGTATAATATACATAGATGCAGTAGCCATTTGAAATGCCGACTTAGCAAGCCAAATCACATGCAGACATGTTATAGAATTATGTGTAATGTGAAATATCGCCATCCGAATTCAGCGAAACAAATTGAGGTCCAGAACCGCAAGTACAAAAAATTTACCAAAAATGATTCAGTCAGTTGCAACTCAATTTCAAAAAAAACAAACAGGACGTGTTGTAGAACCTTGCTGGGTTCGGATTTTTTACACAGAATCCTACTCCGAACCTTCATTTTTGACAAAATTGAAACCAAATTCAAGCTTCTGGTGCCATCCTGATTTGTATGCGTTCCAAACCATAGCATATCTGTAAGTCAAGTTTGGCACTAATTGAGAATATAAATGCATTAATAGCATTTGGTGATTCTCTGTCATTATTGACTGTGTAATGATACGCCAAAGTCGTTGAGAAGACCATCAATTTTCGTTATGCTGTTTATGAATATTTATGTTATGTTTGTGGAATATGTAATTTGTTGTTGCGGTAGTAATTTTGTTTGGCCGTTTGCCACTACTGTCGTATTTCTTTTCTCTCAATTTTCTCTAAGCTGGAAATTAAAGCTACTATTGCTTTTAGTTTTCTGAAAGCTTCTAGCTGGCTTGAAGGAAAGATAGAATAGTTTTTTAATTGGCGTCTGTCGGAAGATGAAAATAACCGCATATGATCGATTCTGATCCTGCTAACGGTATAGAAGCTTTGGCCATGTTACTTATAGGGCCGTCCCGGTTTCTGGTGGGTCTGTAAAAGAGTACGCTTACATTCTAAACTACATTTTTGCTTAGGAATACGCTTTTGCAACGCTCAGGCTTAGGAATACGTTTAATCTACTGTTACGGTCCGAAGCTTTTAAATCGTGCTATTATTATAACGGAGTGAAATTACTTCCTTGTTATGATTTTTGTATTGCATAATTTTTGCAGTAAAGTTGGTTTTTTTACGTTGTCAATTGATTTTTAGTTTACGGCTTTTGTATATATAAAGTCATTTGAGCTTCCAAATTTTATTTTTATTACTCGTTGTTTCAATGCAGATACAGTGCAATTGTTCGATATTCAACAAAAGCGACAAAATTAGAAAAAGAAATCAATCTATAATTTTTGCATATTGAATATTAATTTCCGTAATTTTTATAACTTTCCGTTTCGTTTATTGTAATCAGTTCTCCGTTCCGTTGTCATTAGTATGCGACTACACCCTGCAAGCTAAAACCATCGCTCGAGGTCAAGGCTGCTCTCACGTCTTGTGGACATTTTGCACTCAATGGGTATTATTGGTATGAAACTTCATACATCCTAGATTTTCCAGCTTGATATTAAGCTAAACAAACTAGAAACTTTCATAGGAAAATGAGTGTAAAAGGTGCTTTATAGAAATTACTTAATTTTTTTATGAAAACAGTTGGCAACCCTATCCTGTTCACTGTAATTATTAGATAAGTTTCACCTACATTGAACGTGGCTGTGACTAACGTGTTTAGTTTTTAAATGTTACTACAGGTTTCAAAGACGATTAATGGAGACTGACGACAATTTGTGCAATGGTGCAGTTGGCACTTCGGAACGAACTGAACCGAACATTTTAATAACCGGGACACCTGGTGTTGGAAAATCGACTTTAGCGGAACAAATCGCAGAATCGACCAATCTGAAGCATGTGAATGTGGGCCAAATTGCACGCGACAAGAAGTTGTACGAGAGTTACGACAACGAACGTCAATGTGGAGTGTTGGACGATGAAAAAGTTTTAGGTTAGTGTTGTGTAGATTGTTAACACAACGTGTCACGATTTTTTACGGTATATATTTGCATTTCCAACACTTTAAAGTCATATACAAGCTTTAGTTTTCTGTTTTATTGCAATTAGTTTGTTCTATCGTTTGGTTTAATAAAAAATATATCACAAAACTAATCAGTGGCCCAAATACCCTTTGGCTTCAAATGGTGTATATACGTTTACACAAAAATGAAATTGAAGAATTGTATGATATGAAATTATCTTCAATTGAGCGATGGAGATTTGTTCCATAAGCCGCGCAGCGCTACACACCACCGCGTTGCGCCGCGTGTTGTCAGTCCAGGTAGAAACTGAGATATTAGACCTTTATACTAAGCAGCTGGATAAGCAGGCGTACGAGGTGGTTTCGAACTCTCAGACTATGGATCCTTAAGCGAGCGCTGTGCCACTGCGCCACGTTGCCCGCCTATTCAATTGCTGTTATAATAGCCGACTATATTTGTCGCCACGTGCGCACTGAACTATATTGCATGTCTACATAACGGACAAGCATGTCTCGCATTGTTACGCGCGTTAGGTCTAAAACAATTTGTATAAATCTCGAAATGCCACACGGTGCCAACGTCTCTGCGCGGCGTCGTGCTGCATACAACGGTCATGCATTACCGTACAGCGCAAAACTTATAGCATAACCGTATCTTTGTCTTTCAGACGAAATTGAAGACGATGTTGAGCCTGGTGGCGCTATTGTTGAGTATCACGGTTGTGAATTGTTCCCAGAACGTTGGTTTGACGCTGTTTACGTTTTACGCACTGACAACGCCGTGTTGTACGATCGCTTAGCGCATCGTGGATATTCAGACGCGAAACTGCGCGAAAATGTCGAATGTGAAATATTTGGCGTTGTTGCTGAAGAAACAACGGACTCGTATCCAAAGTTGACGGTTGTTGAACTGGCGAGTAATACTCCGGACGATATGGATTCAAATATTGAGACGATTACTAAATTTGTCAACGATTATCGGGATACGAAACGGTAGATGTTGGGGTTCAGGTTAATTTTGGTTCTGGACTAAACTTTTAAATCTGTTAGTAAGGAATTGGAAAATTTGAAGAATTGTAAAATAATCTTGTTTTCGACTTTGTATGTTTTTCTAAAATAATTATTTTTTGTTGTAGCTTTAAATTGAGTAAGAAAATTTGACAACAAAACGTTTAACGCTAAATTTGAGATTGAGTGTTAGATTCGTTTTTTGTGTTATTTTAAACTGAGCGTTGCCCTTTGTAGGTAAGTAACGGCGCTAAACTATCGAATATCTGCGGCGTATAACGAGTAATTGACGTTTGTTTTGTTATGATTGGCTGCAATGATGCAGTGTTTCCGTCTACGTCTTGTCGAAATGCTGTTATTCCACTGCAGTGTTCACTGCAAAGCTTGGTTGAAATATGGTTCGAATTTCTAATTTGTTGTCGATGACAACTGACTTGCAAAGGCGTTGCACTGCCTAGTAGTTTGATTCACGATACTGTACCAATCCCGCATTCTGTTCTTTCGCCAATGAGTCCAAATTGGGTCTAAACACGGGGCGTACTTAGATTAGCAAGTCGAAGAATTGAAATGGAACAAAACCGGACCTGAGCTGACATCCTGGGCCCTCGCCGACGTTTGGCATGTGGATATGAACAGGTATTTTCGCCAGATACTGTTTCATATATTTTTAATTTTATGAATCGTACGGAACCAAATTGCTTTATGTTTGAACCATATTATTTTGTTGTTAATTGTTGTTTTGCAGTATTGTTTGTGTTTAATTTTAGTTTACATTGGTTTGATTTAACAATTGTGTTAACGTGCAGAGTGTAAGCGGATAGTAAAAAATAACGAAGAGTGTATATTTTACAGATATAAAACTTTAAAAGATGTTTGATTTTACTGATATTAAAATGGAAGAAAAGTATTAATGCACTCAAAACTTTAAGAATTGGGAATAAAAAATAATTATTTCTATTTTGTATCGAAAAACGCAACATCAATATTGGTAAATTATTCACTTTTTGGGAATGTAAGACCCCACAAATTAAAAGCCATATTGAATAGTAATTTGAAGCCATATTGGCAACTGGTTGTCATATATATATATACCTATCGCTAGGTAGTAATCGGTTTTCAAACAAGGGACAAGGTAAGGAACAGGGGCGGAACAGTGTGATAAGCATACTCCTAAGCCTAAGCCTAAGCGTAAGAATGAGCATATTCCTAAGTCTAAGGCAAGCAAAAAATTAGTCTAAAGCTTAAGCTTGCACTAGTGCAGTCCCACAGACAAGCGTTGCGCCCCTGATCTTTACATGGGCCCAAACAAGTAAATTACATCAGCCACGTAGTATTTGAAAGTTTCTGCAGAATATTGATTGATCAATTGAGAAAACTGTGCTTAAAATTTTGAAGCCCACACAAGTCGGTTTTGAACACTTCCATGCATATAACCCAACACGGTTGTCGATGCTACTCGCGTTTGAGAATGTCGGCATAATTCTGGTTAATTCTAAAGTACAGAAGTCAAATTATAAACGATTCAAGCCAGGCATTTAACAGTTTATTCATAATATGTTTTTGGAGTCCGTATATTGTATAATCAGAGATTTTTGATATAATCACGACAGTCAATTGTTAATTTTTTGTTGATTTTACAATTAAAGTTTATATTTTGAAGTGTTTGATCTTTTAATTGCGTTCGTTTTCATTGACTAGTGAATTATATTAAATCGAGACAGCAACAAACTGCGCTTATTATGCGTTACCCTGGTGAAGCATCGTTGAGAACAGTTATAAGCGTCGCAAAAATGAGTTCCTAAGCCTAAGTCTAAGTCTAAGCAAAAAATGAAATCTAGAATCTAAACCTACTATTTTATAGACTCACCAGAAACCTAGACGCCTCCTAAAGTAACACGGGTCGTTACAAGGAAAAACCAAAAACTTGAGCAATAATGCAGGTTATACTTAGGAGTGTAGTTTCAAAACTTTAGTATGTTTTATAGTTGCGAACTCGTTCTGAAACCGGAGACCGAAAATTTAGGCCCATGTTAACTGTACCGGAGTGCTTAAAAACGTAAGCCTACCAGTTTTTCTGTTTCCCAGTTGTCCCTGTAGTTATGACATGGGCCAAATATTCCATAAGGGGAGTTTAGCGTGAAACCAAATGTATTAGTTAAAATAAGGTTTAAGCCATCGCTGCTGAATTCAAAACCAATAAATCACATTTTTCAGATTTGGCAAAATTTGACATTCTTAACTGCAACAGTTTGTGAGTTTGAAAACGTGTTACTAACTGGTGATAGGTGTTATACACATTTGAAAAGATGAGTATTAATGTTTACAGATTGAACTATTTATAGTTTAATTTGGTAATGCAAAATGTGTCTCGTGTCACTCGAAAAGTAATTTGTTGTTTCGTCGGAACGTTCAGGTAATTCTATTTACTGTCGAATAGTAGCAGGGTACAACGGGAATTCTGCCTCCGTATCCAGCTCCAGCAGAAAATCCGGCTACGGTAGAATTTTTGCCGGAAGTTCCGGCCATTTCGGTAGTAAAATTTTGCATAACTTTCCAAAATTTATCTGTTTAGCGCGTTTCGATTAACTTTTGTCAGAATTTTCATGAAACAATTGCAGAAAATTAGCGTGAAACCAAACAACTTAACAACATTTTGCGGATATTGGCTAAAATTAACTAATTAACAATCATTTTTTACTACTTAATTTCGCCTCACCTCTGGCTTCGGCAAGTTTCGTTGATCTCCGGCTCCGGCCCCGGTATTTTTTACCTCCGGTTGCACCTTGAATAGTAGGTGTTCCTAATGCTTACTTTAAGCTAACAGAACGTAATCAGTGTTTCGTGTTAGTTCATTGTGCTGAGGAGACGATGTGCTAAATATAGAACGCTAAATTGTGTTACAGTGAAAATATTGTTCTAAATTTCATTGCGTACTGGTCATAAAACTGTGTGTTTCGAGAGAATTATTGGAATAATATGTTGTTTTCTTTTTAATAAATTAATAAGAAAGTCGTAGAAAAATGTGCGTTGGTTTTAAGCATTGCAATAGCAATATGTATCGTTGAAATCTCGAGTGTGGACTGAAACACGCCGTAAAAGCGCCTGAATACATCAGTGACGCAGTGTACTTACGTTCCTGTAGCTGTCTTTGTGTACTTAGCTCGTTTATTCGAAGTGAACTTTGAGTTACGAGAGCAGTTTTTTTGGAGTCGCATTGTTGTCGATCGTTGTTTTATTGTAATGCCGTCTTATGGTTGTTTTGTTTTCAGCAAAATGTCGAACGACGCAAGCAGTGGCCATAAGTATACAAACAAATTGATAAACGAAAAGTCGCCGTATCTTTTACAGCATGCTCACAATCCTGTGGATTGGTAAGTACATTTGTGTTAGCCTACGGGTTCATAAATTGCAATGTTGTACAGGTGCTAACATCTCATTTTTATGCAAGTCTAAAGTTGACTACTATTGACAGTGTAGCAGGTTTAAATTTTTTACAGTTTTCTATTTTCATAACAATCGTATATTTGAATTGTAGTTTAAGTACAATAAGAGGTTTGAACGAGTCGTTTGGCGCACGTTGAATCGGTCTCTATTTTAACGCTACGTAATTATGTGTCGAGTTATGCTGATGATACGTACGATTTTTAACACTAGAGCAAAAGTTTTACTGCTGTATTGTTGTTTAGGTTTCCTTGGGGGCAAGAAGCGTTCGATAAAGCGAAATCTGAGAATAAATTGATATTTTTATCTGGTAAGCATGCGATAACTTGTAGTAATTTTAGGGCGTAAAATTTTTTTTGGACGTCAGACGGATTTATATAAGCTTCACTGGATTATAATATAAGCTTCAGTATACTTTGCTATGCACCGCAACGTCGTTTGACGACTCAAGCCGCTACATGCTGCCGAGACTCGCCGCACGCTGGAACTTCAGTGTAAATCGTTGGTCTGGTCGCATGCTAATTAGTTTAATTTTGTGTGGTTAGTTTATATATTTTAGTGGGCTACTCTACATGCCATTGGTGTCATGTTATGGAACGCGAATCGTTTGAAGATCCGAAAATTGGCGAATTGATGAATAAGTTGTATGTCAATATAAAAGTTGACCGCGAAGAACGTCCTGATGTCGACAAAGTTTACATGACATTTGTGCAGGCTAGTAAAATTTTAAATAATAGTAAACGATGGTGGAAATGCCGTTTGGACGCCAACATTTTTTGCAATTTCAAACGCAATCTGAATTTGATTGCAATTATGTTGTATAACGCTGTGTTGCTTCGTTCCTGCCTTACGGTCATACGTATTGTACCAAAATTATTGTGATTCTGTTGCAAGTATCGTTGCGTGCCTCCGTTGTATTATAGTACGAGCTTAGAGGTTCGCATTGAAGTGAAAACATGTTTTAGTTTAGGGGAACATTTTGGTCATACGTATTAGCAAAGTACGCTGTACATCAGTTAGGGTATACTGGAACGATGCTTTTTTTATGAGGAAGGCATTTTGAGTAACGTACTGGTTCAAGCCCGAAATGGTTTGTTTGTATATTGTTTGCAGTGACATATTCGGTTTACTTTCAGGCAACTACAAGATCGGGTGGCTGGCCAATGAGCGTATGGCTCACTCCTGATTTGCGTCCTGTCATGGGTGGGACGTATTTTCCTCCTGATTCTGGCATTAGACCTGGATTTCGACATGTCCTCACGACTATTGCCAAAATGGTACGATTTGACTCTATAGTTAACTTACACAATGATTGTTATGGTATACATTTAATCAACAGTAGTTTTGAGTTTAAAAATTGAAGGCTGTACTGTTGCTGGTACTTAAATAAAAGTTGCGGTATTTCACTGACATATTCAAAATTTTATGTTAGAATAGTAATCAAGACACTATAATGGCTGTATTTCTTGATTTATTTCAGTTGATTAGTTGTTTGTACTGTAAATTCACTTAAAGCTCATTGTATATTGTTAAGTAAAAACGCGCTGAAATGTGGTATTAAAGTTTTTTGCTGGTGGAATATAAGTTGTTTATTTATGAGACTGAAATACTGTCGTGCTAGCTCTGTCTCTCTCAGCACCACTTAGTCGTAAATTGTTACTTGATGTAGTAGTACTGTACAAATACCAACAATACACGAGCTGGAGCTGGACATTTTAATATCTGGCTAAAACAGTTACCGGAGCCAGATGTTTACGCTAATTTAATGGTACGTACTTCAGTTTGTTTTGATTTTGTTGCTACAAGAACGATGGTTTGTTTTACAGTGGGATGAACAGCGTGATCAGGTATTGGAGTCTGGGTCAAAAATTACTGAAGCCCTTGCATCTGCAACAAAATCATCGAGTGATGCGTCAAGTCAAGTTAACGGTGCGTCCGCGTGCGAACGATGCGCTGATATGCTGCTCGCAAGCTTCGATTCTAGCTGGGGCGGCTACGGGTCTGCACCAAAATTTCCTCAGCCAGGTACGCTGTTTGGTGAAGGCGGTAAAGCAAGCATTAGCTTTTGAAAATATAGTTAATTACAGTCAAAATATGAGGTTTTTAGTGAAGAATGTTCTGTTGCCGCTAAAACGAAAAACTTGTGAGCTGGTATGTCACTTAGGATCAAAGATTGGATCCAACATTGAAGGAGTGCAACTTTAGCTTTAGTAATTTTATATTGTCCCGTGTCAATTAGTTATTTAGTGATTATTTACTCGACCTTTATGAATATAAGTTTTCGAAGTGATATAAAAATTCTTTTTGGTTAACACAGTTATATATGTAGTTGTCAGAATTATCCGTTTGCTTATATTCAGTGAACTTCTACTTTATGCTACGATATTATATGGCGAACAAAAGCAAAACGAAAGGAGAATCAGCATTACAATCGGTAAAGACGACGTTAAACTTTATGGCGAAGGGCGGTATTCATGATCATGTTTCGCAAGTAAGTTAGAGGTGTAAAACGTGTTAGTGAGCGTGTAGTATTTGGAAAGGTGTGATTTGAAACTTCAGTACAAAGGTGGGCGAATATCAAGGTTATGATTTTGGTTGTGTTTCTTGATTATGTTAGCTGTAAATCTGTGCTGTTTTGTTTTCTGGAATTCCGCAGATTTTAATTCGAAAAATAAGAAAGTTACAGACGCATGGTCATTATTATTTCAGGGTTTTCATAGGTACTCAACTGACAGACGATGGCATGTGCCGCATTTTGAGAAAATGCTTTATGACCAGGGCCAGCTGGCGGTTGTCTACGCAGAAGCCTATCAGGTAGTGATTGCATACATTGTTTTGTTTTTAATTAACGAGTAAATTAGCTTGAAAGCGCAATGATGCATTTGATATTTGCCGAACTTTTCATCGTTTTATTTTTACCGAATATCACTAAATTATAGTATGCACATAATTTTGAATTTAGTTGGTGACAAATCTTGGTGGTGCAATGGTAATAATATTGATTGATGTTTTATTTAGGTAACGAAGAACACATACTACGCTGAAATCGCTGAAGATATTTTAACGTATGTCGGAAGAGACTTGTCGAATCCGGTAAGTCCTAGTCTGCTGTGTGTAGTTTTGTTTTGATGGGTTGTATCGTTTGCAGAAATTTCATGCTGGATTTTGTGAATTAATGATTAGTACCAGGCAGAGAATTTGAAACTTATGTATTGGGTGGATGTGCAATAATAACATACTGATGTTCAACTTTCTATTGTAGTTAAAAGATGCAGAATTATGATAGTTGCTTTGATTCACTTTAGTACATATTTATATATTTACATTGCGTGGTATTTGAATTATTTTTTTACTTAGTTTTTGTACATTTGTACTTTTTTGCAGGTTATGTTGTAGTTTGATTCATTTTATTGAATTTGTTTTAACTGCATTCTGGTCAGAACTTTTTGAAACTTGTTCTTTTACTTTCTAACCCCGTAAAGAAAGCGAGTCCAAAGCATGAAGCGTTTACCAGTTGTAGTTACCAAAAGTTTGTTGCTGGACAGTTTCACAGCATTTTAGAAAAAGGTTTAAATTTCTGGGTTAACTAAGGTTCATATTTATAAAAATGTGACTACAGAACTCCTCGTTTTCAGAGCGGTGGTTTTTACAGTGGTGAAGATGCTGATTCACTACCCACAGTGGATTCGTTACACAAGAAAGAAGGCGCGTTTTGTGTATGGACTTGGAATGAAATACAGTGAGTAAAATCGAATATTTTAATTCAAACGGCAGCATTGTTAAATATGGCTGCATTGGAGGGCATTTTTTTGCAACAATATTACTGTGATAGATATAAAGTTCAAATCAAACTTGTAATCGCTAATTTTGTGCAACCGACGCACAATATATTGGCGCAATCATTGCTTTCGTCTGAAATTAATAATAAATGGAGGAAAGTTAAAAGTTTGTTTTATTCGCTTTTCATGCCTGCCAAAAATTAGCAGTTCAGGTTCGTTAGTGAATAGATGGTAGAATTGCCACACGTGTTCAGTAAACGTAAGCGTATTCCTAACAATTGAACGCCTTAGAGTAGTTACCATAACACTGTAACGAAATCATTATGTGCTGTAAATTATTTTTTAGATCACTTCTTGATAAACCGTTGGATGATCATCCAAACATTAAACTCGCTGACGTGTTTGCGAAACATTATAACGTACAAAAAGCTGGTAATGTTGATCCGCATCAAGTAAGTGTGTTATACATAATTATTTTTAGAATAATTATGGCTGTTTCATTTGGGGATCGGGTTTAAGTTTTATTCTTAAAATTTATAGTAGAACAGAATCATCGTGTAAAAATAGTGAATTCAAGTACGAAACTTGCTTATGTGTTGCGAATGTCAACTCATAGAACGCTTTATTGTACCATTTGCTTTCGTGTGTTAAAATAGCATAAGCGTAGGTGTAGTTCCGAAATAATGAATTTATCTTAAAACGTAAGAAATTATCCACCGCGTCCAAGAGATTCTGTCTCCCAAGCGCATGCATAAGGTAGTGGAACGCTTGCTCTCGCTTGTTAGCAAACTATGGGAGCGCTGGTAAAAGTTTCAGCGTTCATGACACTACCCCATCAAAAGCCACCTGGTGTACGCATGTTATTGTGGAAGTTGTATTGTATGCATTAGTGTTTGTTACGTCATGCTTATTTAGGACCCTCATAACGAATTAACGAACCAAAATGTGCTTATTGTGTTTGGGTCGTTGCAAGAAACAGCAAATCACTTTGAACTCTCCGTCGATAACGTAAACGATGTGCTAGCAAAGTGTAGAACTATTTTGTTTGATGTACGCGCGAAACGGCCCAAACCGCAAAGAGATACAAAAATCATTACAGCGTGGAATGGTTAGCATGTTCAGTTATTAAAGATACTTTAGGTTTGTTCAGCCAGCTGCGAATATTCTAAATCAGATTTGCATCAAAGTATTTCATTTAAGCTGAACTTATTGCAGTGTTTGCTCAGTACAACAGGCCGGTTGTATGTTGTGAACGTTGAATATGTTTCAGTGGGTTGTGTTGTTTTCTTTCCGTTTTTGTAGTAATAATAATTGCAAGTATATCCATGACTGGCAAAATTTATAGCCCAGGTATAATATGAAAATAATATTGTACTCTACACAATGGCAAGATAGCAGTATTAAGCTTTGCAAATTTTGAGCAAGTATAGTGAAATATAACTTCTTACGGATGTTTTCTAAACTGCAATCAAGTTCACTTTACGTTTCCTCTTTTATCAGTGTGCAATTTTTTGTCGCCACTGAGAACAACTTGTACTCTTCATGTAAGAATGTACGGGTTTTTCTTTTACAGGTCTCATGATCAGCGGTTTTGCGCGTGTTGGAGCTGCGTTAAGTCGTCCGGAGTTTATCGATCGTGCAGTCAAAGCTGCCCAATTTCTGAAACAGCATTGCGTTGACCCAGCTACAAACGGTTTGTTACGAAGTGTGTATGCAGATGATGAGACTGAAGATATCGTGCAGCTGTTAGTGTTTTGATTTTATTAATGGCCAATGTTACTTTTAGGGGCGTAACAGTAGACTAAGCGTATTCCTAAGCCTAAGCCTAAACGTTGCAAAAAGATGTTCCTAAGCCTAAGCCTAAGAATACGCAAAAAATGTAATGTATAATCTAAACCCACTTTTTATAGACCCACCTGAAACCTGGACGTCTCTTAAAGTAACATGGGCCCTATTAATTATAGTGAAATTTATTAAATTTGTTGCTAATTTGTTTTAGACTGCTACAGGAAAGAAAAATTTGGGAAGGTGTGGCACACGCACGAAATCATTATGTTAGCCATAAGTATCTCGATTTCGTGATCTATCGCATAGGAATTTGTGGATGATGAAACTAAGAATATTTTAGAATTGCAAATACAGATTGTAAGCCAAAAATAATAAGGGACCGCGTAAATAGAACTAAAGCAAAAAATGAATCACAGCTTGCGTCTCTACTGGGTAAACTTATCGTGCACTGCAAAAAATAGTGAGTCAAATTGACTTTCTCCAAAATAGGCTTTTCATTGACTACACAAACTGAGTCAAATTCGACTCACTGAACGATTCAGTGAATCGAATTCGATGTGTAAAACGACAAAAGAGACAAATTATTGCCGCGCCGTGTGGTAATTTGGCCGTATTTAGAAAGCTTATTACTTTTGTTTGCAGTTCTACGCCGATACACGGGTTTTGCGATGATTACGCGTTTTTAATTTGTGGCCTTTTGGATCTCTACGCAGTAACCTGTGATGCAGAATGGATTCGATGGGCAGTAAGACTTCAGGCAAAAATGAATGAATTGTTTTGGGACGAGAGCGCAGGCGGATATTTTCAGTCACGCGCCGATGATCCGTCGATATTGATACGCATGAAAGATGGTAAGTGGACAGTCATAGCCGCAGTGCGGCCGGATATTCATTTTTCAAATATCGGAACCGCAGCGAGTCTGATAAAACGAACTTTTTACAAGTAACCGGATGTTAAACGGACATAACATCTTTAAATGATATATTGCGCAATTCACCCAATATTTTGTGCTCGGGGGTCGAAAGAATCTGAATAAATTATCTACAAATCTTGAAAACCGATAATTGAATAGTTAGCTAACAGCATAATAAACCTAAGGACTTTTTGCAATATTTCACTAATATCAATTAGGGTAATTGAAGAGTTTTTGGGTGCGAGGAATCTGAATAAATGTTGACAAACATCCAAAACTGATAAATGGATAGTTAGCTAATACTAATTTGCATATTAGCTTAATTGCTCAAGTGCGTTCGAGCTTCGCTCAATTCATGTAGTCCCCCTCCGACTGGTTATATTTGGTCGCTCTTTAAGTATAGTTTACTAAGTATAAACTGGTTACTACGTTTTCATGCACCAGTCCCACTGTGATCGCGTTTCAAAGCGCGGATCTGAACGCGATTACTTGTTACTTGGATGCAATCGCTCGCAAACGCGATTTCAACTACATGCTGCTAACTTTTAAACACTTTGTGTAACCGCTGTTTGAGATGCGCTGTAACTGCATCTGTAGACGTCGAGAAGTCGCTATCGAAGAAAATGCCGACTCGATTACAAAACCCATACTGTAGACGGAATCTCGATTGCTGCACAATATTTAATTCTGTCCATGACTATGAAACTATAATTTTACATTATAGTGCTTGTACCTGCTTGCCCGAAATTTACCAATTATTGTAAATTATTAAAATACAGATCAGGACGGTGCTGAACCTAGCGATAACTCGATTGCTGCGGAAAACTTAGTTCGACTCGCGGCGATAATGGACAAGCAAGAATACTTGAAAAAAGCCGAGCGAATATTTAGTCTGTTTACCAATGAAATAACTCGTATTCCGATGGCGTTGCCACGAATGGTATCCGCTGTAGCGTTGGCACAGAATCCACAATCACAGGTTACTACGTCATGGATTGTATTTAGTTTTATAAATTTCGCACATAATCTTTGGTTGGTTGTTGCAATGTGTTTGCAAAATACACTGGCTAGAGGCGAAATTAGGTAGTAAAAATGATGGTTAATTAATTAATTTTAGCCAATATTTATTTTGTAATATGTTGTTAAGTTGTTTAGTTTTACGGTAATTTTCTGCGAAATTTCGAAAATTCTTTCTTGAAAATTGTGACAAATCTAGAGAAAATTAAAGCGAACCTTGCTAAACAGATAAATTTTACAAAATACAAAATCTTACTACCGAAATTGCCGGAACATCCGTCAAAAATTCTATCAGAGCCAGAGGCCGATTTTGTACCGGAGCCGAAGGCAGACCTGTGTACCCAGATCATTACAGGTGGTTGTGAGTTTGGCTTTCTGATTAATTAAAAATGAAAGTAGTGATGATTTTTAGTGTAATTTAACGCACATATTTCATGATCAGCTTTGTAATTAGTGCTGCTCGATCCATAAGACAATACGCTGCGCAGTATTTAACCGCAATGTGATTTATTTGCAGATTGTAATTGCAAGTAATGGAAACGCTGACACCACAGCGCTTGATATGTTAAAAGTGGTTCACACAAATTTCAATCCAAACGCACAAATTATATGGTTGAATGGCGAAACTGGTATGTACATACTTACTATGTGCATATGTATGTAACGTATAAATTGCTACGCGGGGTGCAGTCGCTACATTTAAAATGTAGTAAGTATATTGCATAGCGAAATTATAGTTAAATATTTAACCAAATGTTAAAAGGCGTGTATAACTACAAAAATTAACATGATTTCGCAAAAGGTGGTCACCTATAATCAACATGACCCATGTATAGAACAGGGCCGGAACAGTAGTATAAACATATATTCCTAAGCCTAAGCGTATGGATGAGCCTATTCCTAAGCAATAAATTAGTCGAAAGCTTAAACTGACTCTATTATTGCCCCTCTGGAAAACGATCCGCCCCTGTTCTATTACATGGGCCACATTTTTTATGCTTTCTTGTTAATATTTCAGATACTTATTTGTTGGAAAACGTCGAACATTTGAAATCGTTAAAAGCGATTGACGGCAAAGCAACAGCTTATATTTGCACAAACTTTGCATGCTCTACACCTGTACACACTACTGATGATATGAAGAAAATTTTGAACTTGGAATAAATTGTAAATGAGACCACAAAATACTTTTTATTGAAATTCGTATTTTTCTGCAAGTTAAAATTAATATTTTGACAATTGCTAAACTACGCAAGTACCGCATTGTTATCGGAATCGGTTATTTTTATGCTCAAAATTGGTTCTAGTTAAATCTGGTATATCACACAATTTTTCATTACAGATATGTCGCAATTGTTCGACATGAACCTGCGGTTTTCCTGCAAAACAAAAATGCGGGGGCTTTTCACAGCTCATTATTTGCAGTCCATAAATATAGTTACAAAGAACGGTCGGCAATCGAACATATAAGTAATCAGTATGTAGTGTATCTGTTAAAGGCGGTCGCCAATTTCAAGGATCTGCACAAAGCTGCTCTCAGTGCAGCCCTTGATAACTTTAACCCCTTCTCACATTGAGTTGCCTGAGGCAACTCAGCGCAGTGTATATACGCTAAATAGTATATATCGCACTGTGTTTAACAATTGCAACACGTATACATAGTACAAAATCACCACAAGACGTGATAGCCTCCTCGGGCTCGAGCGTCAAGCTCCAATAGCTGAGTGGTGATGGTATACGTCTGTCACTCCAGTCACTGGAGTTCGAATCCTAGCATAAAAGTAGGTCTCAGGGGAAATAGAAAATATTCATGTGAGAAAGGGTTAAAAAAATTTCTATGTGACGATTATTTAGGCAGTTTTTTAAATGTGTTGTGAAGAGAAACGTCTTCATTTTCAAAAAGATGTTGCTATAGTTGAACCGTACGGTTATCACATTTTGGTATATATTTATACTAGATTATTTGAAATAAATTGCTACGTAGCTCCACACGCCCAGAATATAGAGCACTATCATTTGTCATGGTGAATCATCGCCAAACTGTTTGTTGTGAGAAATAAGATGGAAAAAACACAATACTTTGCATCAAGAATGAGACTTTAAAAGCATGACGCATCAAAAATTTACTGCATTTGCCTTCGAACAGATATGGCTGACAAATCGGCAGCGCATGTGCAAAATGAAAAATATACTATAATCAATACACTTCTTGCATACATCGCTAAATCAAGATGCGATTTTAAATGAAGGAAACGAAAAACACTTAAGTTGTTTGATAATCCAGAAAATACATCAAACTGTTAGTTTTATCCTATCACAAAGCAATTTACTGAAAAGAACACTGCTAGAGGTTTTAAACATATGTATTTAGAAATGCACCACTTTTGATTCGTTTCCAAAGTTTACTGTAAACAAACTGTAATTGCAGTACGTCCCATCATAAAACAATAATTCACAAACGGCAATATATATATTATGCAACACGCCACAATACCATTAGCACAATGCGATATGTATCAAGTTTGTATTAGTAAAATTTAACTATAGCCTGAACGTGAATATCATGTGCTAACATCACATTGACCCAAAACCTTACAGATACTAACCTTTCCCACATGAAAATTTTCAATTTCATACTACGAGTTGTAATTTCAAGGTACGATTCGCTCCAGAGTCTCTCGAGAGGGAAGCGTTTACGATGACCACTTAGCTATAGGAGCTTGACGCTCGAGCCCGAGGGGGCTCTCTCGTCTTGTAGAGATTTTACACTGCGCATATATATGTTGGAATTTTTGGCCCATAGCAAGAGCAGGGGCGGAAAGTTTTTCTGTGGGACTAGAAAAGAGTAAGCTGAAGCTTTAGACTAAACTTTTTGCTTGGCTTAGGAATATGCTCATTCTTATGCTTAGGAATATGCTTATAATACTGTTTCGCCTCTGTTTTTTACATTGGCCGATTTCTAAACACTGCTCACAGTGTCTGTGTTGCTCGTATATTACTTGTATTTAATAGCTGATCATAGTATACTCTATGAGTTAATGAGGTACAGATACTAACTGACAATTTTTCCATTAAATTTATCAATTCCGTTATATCCTGGAGGCAGCCCTGCTTACTGTTTAGCGGTTAGTCCAAAACTATATAGTTACTTAAAAATATCAGTACCATATAGTTCAAGTCCGCGTATTATTAACGTAATGCATTGCCGAGACTACGTTTATGTTTACAAAAACGACAAATTAATTTCAAATGATTTTAAAAATGTTCACACTTAACACGGTTTAATTCTGTAATATATACCACTCGGAACGATAATCGTTACTGGCGAAATCTCTGTAGTAACAACATACGCAAATCCTTCGCACTGAATAAACTTCCGTCAGTGTCATCTATTATACAATGGTTAAAGATGCGATCCATTATAACAGTCATAGAGAGAATATAAAATCATGTTTGCCTATTTTACAAATACATTGAATCGGTTAACACAATAAGTATAAGCAAATAACACATACGACTGCACCATAACAGAACATAGAAGACTGCGAGACAGACGATAGTAACAAAAGCTCAAAATGTATAGAAAACACTGTTGACCGAATGTACTGAGGAAAGTTGCTCACAGCTACTAAATCCTGCTCTAAATTCTTAGACCCAACAGGATGAAGTTGAGCCCATCATCTGCACAAAAACGTATTCACAGATTACGCCAGTAGTATCATCCCTTCGAGTTTTGCTAGCAACAATTATTACAAGAGGTAATACTTCAATATCTAATCTTCGCTAGTGAGGCAGATTTAGAATGCGTCCATTTACAGCCCACACTGCGTCAAACTTATAGCTACTTAAGTTGATTGGAATTTGTACAACAATGCAGTTACAAGTAATCAAGCAAAAAAATTTGACAAAAAATGCACCAGTGAAATCAAAATACAAATTACTACTGATGCAGGCGTAGCCACCGTAAGGGATGTCCAACAATAATACGTTATTTTCAGTGATAACTTTTACAAGTCTCACCGAGCTAATTTTAATCACAGCATTTTTTTCACCAGATTAAGCTACAACTACCGACCAAACATTCAAAAGTTCCGAGTCTTTTGACAGACTGGCTACACCTCCAAGAATGAATTTCAAATAATTAGCAAGCTCAATACAGCCTGGTTCCGCTGAACAATTTAACGTATCTTTTACGTGCATGATTATCCTATCGAGCAGATCATAGACGACTCTGCAAGCTGTCCGTATTGGTATCCAAGCAATTCGTAGAGTCCGACCCAGTGTCTCAAGCCTATACCTAATCATAATCGCAAGCGTAAGCTTAGCAATAATAATTGTCGACAAATTGTCGAATTGTCGGTCGACGAATTGTCGGATCGCCAGAGTATTCTCAGAAACTTCCAAATTATCTACCAGTAGACAAAAATTGAAAAAGTCTATTGTACTACGACTGATTGCACTACGACTGAGTGGTTTCACTGTTTACAAAACAATGTCAGTAAATATATTTAGAATGGATTATACAGTATATAAACTACAACATATTATCACACTACGGACTCACACACCTTGCAGCAACACCATCTAAACAATCCGATATGCATTTCATAATAACAGCATTGTAAACACTGTCAACAATGAAAGGGTTCCCAATGTTTGATCCTTCATCGTAAGCAACACTGCATGTTGTGCCTTGACATTTAGTGCTTAGCCCACTTGCAGTGATCATGGGAATTTTCGGCTGTGTCTTTTTAATTTCATCAAATGCACTAAATTCACTACCAGTATTATTATCATTATTATTATTATTATTATTATTATTATCATTACTATTATTGCTGCTGCAAGTATTCGTCGATAGACAAGCAGCGTTAGCATTGTTCGTTGTCCCATGCGGTTCAACTGTTTTAATATTGTCCGAACTATGCCCATTATCTTTTATGGTTTTACAAGGCGGTTCGAACAATGAACTGCAAGCGTGTGCCGATTCATTAAGTGCAAGACTGATTTCTGTTTGAAAATCACACCGAAGCCTTGTATTCACTGCGTCAACAAGCTCGTTTGTTAAACTTTTGACAATTACTTCGTCAGAAACCACAGTATCTTCATCACGACTATCATCCTTCACCGCTTTGGTATGACAATCTCCATATGTACCTCCAAGAAAGGGCTGTGCTGCGGACAAACGTACACCATCATTCGTTACATTTTCTCCATGACTACAGACAGGAACAACGCTTGTAGATGGTTTGCCCATGTCTCCCGCTGGAGACATCTGTGGATGCTGTCTCTGTTGAGGAACCCGTGACAGTTCCGTTTTACTTCCATTCTTTTCCAAGCTAAAATTTTCGTCTTGACCATTCTGTTCACAGCGACGATTTTCTTGATATCCATTTTTAGTCTGCGTCGTTGTCTTCAAATTATTGCCCGGCTTCAACCGGATTTCTTGTTCATAACCGCTTGCCAATTCGCCTGATCTGTCTGACATGGTTACGTGCGTTATTTGTCCGTGCGAACCGCCTCCCGACACGTCTAACTTTGACGGATTTAAGTTTACTTTGTCGACCAGCGAATGACCTTGATTGTTGAGCTTTGCCATTTCGGAACCGCTGGGAACAGAACCTGTAACTTCAGCTCCACAAGCTGTGACAAGTTCACCAACCGATAACCGTTGTTGCTGCGACTGAGACGCGTTGACTTTGGACGGAGTGGGTTGTTTTCGTTTGCGACCACCGCTGCTACTACTTCCACCACTAACATTCGTTGCGGTAGGGCTTGGTGTCACCTTACCATCTGAGCTACTGTTGTTCAAGTTCCTAGGAGTACTATAGTCCTTAGCGATCTCATTGTTACCGCTGTCACCAACACTGTTGCGACCATTAGCGACAACACTAGCATCGGATCGCATTACTGCGCTGTTACGATTAGGATAACTATTTTTCGACTGAAATTTAGTTGATTTACCGGTTTTAGATGCAGGCGAACCAGCTAACGACGACTTGTTCGAGCTTCGCGAGCAATTATTTCGAGATTGACCATCTTGCATGGCGATTATTCTTTGCTGTTCTACAGCTGCAGTTACCACCGCATTACAAGTCTGTTCAATTGCGTCAATTTTACGTTGATTTTGCACCGTGTCGGATTTATCAATTATTATGCTTTTCGCTGACGCTGGATTTTGGCCTGGAACCCTGCTTTTCGTTGGTAAATTTGACGCCGCAACGATGTATCCAGAACTTGACGACGTTGTTTGTGCGTTACTCAAAACACAACCGGTCACAGAACTACCTGACACGCCAGGTTTTGAATCGTTTGTCCGCGACTCAATATTAGTTTTAGCCACATGATTGCAAAATTTTCTCACAGAACAATCACTTGAACTTGCAGCCTCCAAGCATTGCCTTGTTCTTTCAAGTGGGACATTAATATCACTATTTAGTGGTAAGCCTTTTGACCTAACCATCTGTTGCTGCTGCTGTTGTTGTTGTTGTTGTTTTTGTGCGAGTGACTGGGACGCCGACTTTCCACGTGTTATACTGGTTGCACTGTTTGCTGCACCTGTCACTTCAGTCATATTAGTTCCTTGCAATAGTTTAATAGGTCCGTTAGCAGTTAGCATTCGTTGTTCACTTAATGGCAAACTTCCAGCAGCAATCTGTTCCCCATTGGTAAATACTACTAAGAATGGCGCTGTGGTCTGCTGAAGTAATTGTTTTTGTCGCTCTGGTACGTGTTGTTGTTGTTGTTGCTGTTGCTGTTGTTGTCGTTGTTGTGGTTGTTGTTGATGATGATTTTGCTGTTGATTTTGTTGCTGTTGTTTTTGTTGCTGTTTTTGTTGTTGCTGTTTTTGTTGTTGCTGTTGTTGTTGCACATGCTGCTGCTTAACGAATCCTGGTTGCTGTCGCCTTGGATGTTGCCGTTGCTTTTGGTTCCGTTGAACTCGATGCGAATGTTGACTTTCCATGTTCGATGTATTGAAATGATTTTCAGCGTACGCTTCAGCTGGCACCATACGCTGTTTGACATTTACAGCTACATCGGCAAGTGAGATTTGTTCACGTGGCATGGCCCGTTGTATTTTTAATTTTTCTGGTTCAGATGCGCATTCCATTTGTGACTGCGTGTCGAGATTCACTGGATTACTTGGCTTGCTCGAACTGTTGCTTCCTTGTTGACACAAAAGCGGCACATTTGAACCAGATGTGCTAGGCTGATCACCACTACTACTACTACTATTATTATTACTACTTTCAACTGTGATATGGCGATTCAATATTTGTTGCAATTGTTGCTGTTGTTGCCGGCGTTGTTTATGCAACGAAATGAAATATTGATGCTGTAGCTGAATACGTTCTTGTTGTTGTTCGTTACTTGTATTGTACTCGTCACCGCTTGTATCACTTGTTGTGGAAAATTGCCAATCGCCCGTTTGTTGATTTTGCGGTTTATCGGTATTTTGTTGTATTTGGCGAAACTGTTCAGTATCAACGACAACAGATGGTTTTGTCGATGTCTCGATTAGCCGTGCAACTTTTAGTTGGGGCAATTTATTGGCGACGGCCGTCGGTCTTTTTAAGGGCTTAACAATCTGTTCTCTGGCGGCGGCAAGTACGTCAGGAGACAAAGTACTGAATTGTGACCTACATGATGCCGACTGATTTGTTGTCACTGGAAAAATCCCAGAGGGTATCTTTGATGTGTTAGTGACAATCTTACCGCCACACGGCCCAGCTCCATTTGCGGTAATATTTTCATTAGCTGTCTCGCAAATGGAATTTTTACCAGCGATACTGTTAATGAATGATTTTAATGTCACGATCTGTTTGTCTGTGATACGATTCGAGGCTGTAGATAAATTTGGCTTAACCCCTCTAGGGTTCGGTACAACAGTCACCGGTATGATCGTTGGAACATTTACTGTAAAACAGTGATTGTTTACATTACCGACATTTGGCGTATTTTGTGCAAAATTTACCTGCGACAGACCACTAGTAAACACCTCATTAAGCTCATCACAAGACTCAGGCAATACATGGCCATGTGCATTAACGTTGGCATTTGTGATAAGCCTAGACTTGTTAACAAAACCAGGGCTCTGTGAGCTCTGAATAAGAGGACAAGAGCTAGCAGCGGGTGGGAACTCGAGTAAAGAGCTCGTCTTTTTCGTTGCTGACGACGACTGAGTCCGTGATTTCAATGCAGTTAAGGCAGTGGCGGATTTGATGCTATCAGGTGAAAAGAGAGCTGCAGAAGTTTGATACTGGACTGGAGTTTGCTTTATTTGTGTGTTCACAGCTGTTGGAATCGGTGGTACAAACGGCGAAACAGACTGCTGTACGCATATCGCCGATGTGTGCGAATTGTTTTTCAGTTGCTCGGTGCTAACATTTTTCTCAGTGCTAACCTTTTTAACAGCGTCTAAAGACCGGCTTCCATTTACGCAAGATGCCACTAACTCAGTTACCGACCGTTCCACTGATCGATCTAGTTTCGACGGTACCCTTGTTTCGGAATTGCCACAACTTCGCGCGATTATTGGATTCCATATATTCCCAGTTTTAGTTTTAACAGGTTGAATACTAGGCGGTACCAACTGCCACGTTTGACGTGCACTGGCTGATGGTGTAGAATTTGGAAGTCCACCAATCCGTGTTTCCAATTTGTTGTTTATTGGCAATAATTCTCGATCATATGATTTGGCCATATCTGTACTGCTTTGTCCACTTATTACAGCTGCTAAAGTGGCATCAAAAGATGCGCTCGTATTAGCGTTATTCTTGCTTCGTTCAGATGCCTGTGAAGCATTTGAAACCGCATTACAACTGTTATTGGCAATAGCTGTTTTAGCACCAATACTGCTTGTAGACAAGCGACTGATACTTGATATCGATGTTACAGTTTTAACGCCAACATTTGGTTGTTCGACACTATGGCTCATTAACCCGAAAGGCGTTTGCATTTGCTGGCAAACTGAAGGCGATAAATTTGACAACTGATGCCCTGATTTCGACCCAGGCGGCAAGGACACTGAAACCACATTGGAAAATTTTGATGGAGCCACAATCGTGCGAGTAGAATCACTAGACGAATCTTTATTTTGGATCAGAAACCTGGCAGGACCGTTTGTTGCGCAAGACAACTGCGACACGTTGACTGCTGCCGCTGAATCAATATTATAATTACAAACTGTGACGTTAGCATCACTGTGATACCTGCTTGAAACTGCCGAGGCTTTACCAACAGTTTCCAGCAAGCCAGGAGGAGCACCCTGTGCCACAGCATTTTTGGTAGCTGGCGGAATTCCAGGCAACTGTCTATGCGGTAACGATTGGATTTCACTGATAACAGCGTTTGGAGTCGAAACGGCGTCGTGTTGTTTTAACTTTTTACATTTTACCACAGTTTCCTCCGTATCTTGCAACGACGCTACATTTTCACATACCGCTGACGAATCAAAATTGCTATTTTTGCAGCCTGACAAACAACTACTATCATTATCACTTTGATGCCCCGATCGTTTTCTTATTTCATTATCATCGTTCATCTTTGATTTTGATTTTCCCGTAGTAATACTAGCAGCAGTTGTAGAAGTAGTGATAATCGCCTTATCATTTGTAATGTTACCTTTTCTGTCGATGTCAGTTTGTGTCAAAGATTGCGGTGGCATACGCGTTTGTTGTTGTAAATTAGGCGACTGTTGTGTAATTCTCGTATTTGCATCAAACGTCTTGAACAAAATTTGTTTTTCACACGTCACTGCACAGTGTGTAGGTCTATGCTGAATCACATTTAGCTCAGCTAAATCTGGTTCCTTAGCAACAGAATCGGCTGCCGTTTGTTTATGTTCCACCAACGGTAGCGTTGTAGGCACCGGAAGACTGCCGACTGGGAACTGGTTGTGACTGCTAAACCAACATTGTTGCTGCAAGCTAAGGGACTGACTGCTATCATGCCCTACTGAATCATTTATGACATTGTTAGCTACTTGAGCGTCTTTTGTATCTGCTGAAGATTCGTTTGCTCCGCCAGACTTAATCGGATATGAACCAGTACCTGGTGCGCCTAGAATAACCTCTATGTTTGTCCTCCGCAGACTATCTTTATCTGGATAAGTTGTTTCATCATTGAGCGGTGTGTAAACTTGAAACTGTTGCCCTCTAGCTGGACTCTTATCGGTTTCCGAATGTGGAACATTCGGTGTTAAGCAAGGCGGCGGTGGTGATAACGGTAATATCGCTGCCGAATTAATGTCGTCTTTTTCAGTCAGTTCTCGCTCCGATGTAACACTACCGGAATGAGAACTTATTGATTCGTTGTCAAACGCGTTACCTCGATGACAATGACCAGTAGCCACAGCAACACTGGCTGGCGATGTTTGAACAACAGTCGCAACAACTGGTGGTGCAGCCCCAAGTTTGGTTCGCCCAAATGGTTGCAACTTCTCAGCGGCGTGACTACGATTAGCGCAGAGTGCAACTTCAGAAGGACCATACCAGTGACTTCGGTTCTTACGATCACTGGGTTCGTCAGACACACAACTGGATTCAATTCCGTTAACCTGATGGTGACGTTCGTCACGGTGACGTATGTCAGACTCCGTTTGAGGTGAAACGTTATCAGTACTTGCGGTATTGTTTTGATGACCGTCAGTACTACTACTGAGCCGATCACCATTTCTTTCCGAACGACGTTTACGACCAGTCGAAGTGCTATGACCGCCCTCATCCTCAGAACCGGTTGCAACTTCACGCGTTAACTGTGGCATATCATCGTCGTACCGGTAAACATTAAAGAAAAGCAACATCGGAGCGTTCTACAACAACAATATTAGAGTCAAAATGCCAAACGAACCGGAATTATGTCGGAATCAGAACAGGAAAATTACAGTGAAATCGAAAGTAGAAATCTTTCGAGTCCATACTTTTTACATGCCAAGTCTTACCACAATTTTTATATGCCAAGTATTACCACAATTGTTATAAGATAACGCACACAGAACTTTCACACTGCAAATAATACAGGTTAGAAACGATGAAAAATTACGATTCCGAGTAAACTTGCGATTACAATCAAATTTGATTGGCAAACGGAAATTCGTTTGCGTCGTACTTACTCTTTTCCAAGAGTAAATGTAAGCAACATCCATTAACGTCAGTTCATCATCAAGAGATTCGTCGCAATGTAAAATTTCAATCTAAAAACATACTCATCGATAACATTATTCATTTATAAAACAATGTAATCGCGGCTATATTTAAAGTGAAATTTGCATAACAAAGTTGCTGTTCATTTACTCGTTTTCGGACATTTTAACTTAAAATTTAAAGTTAACCCCATTAAACCTTTGGCCCATGTCAACAATAGGAGCATGCCTATATTGTGAGGCAGGGTGACTTAGAGGCTGTGAAGTTTAGGCTTAAAATTTGGCTTGTGTCTAGGCTTAGACCTCGGTTTATGTTAAATAGGCAGGTCCTCATTGTTCACACATAGGTTAGGCGACCCCTGTTTTTAATATCTTGCGTACACCCATTAACCATGTTGGCATCAAACCACGAATTCAGCCAATTCCGAACTTTTGTTACCATCCTACCATGAACGTGAACAAACGTAAAACTTATCAAACAATGTTATGTGCAGTACCTGATGAACCTTAGTCAAGCCAAGTTTTGCAAACATTAAACGCTTTATCGCTGCGATTCGAACACCGGCCGGACATTTGAAGTATCGTCGACACAGAGATGGTGAAAGTTCCTCCTGTCACAATAGTAAACATTTCTCGCAAGTGCGTAAATTGTGCTGCTTACAAGATTGTATCAAGCATTCAAAGCTCTCACGCACTGTCAGCCATTAAAGAATACTCACTCATGTTCCAAAATACTACATAAATTCGAAAAAACATTCTTAGATACATTAGAGCCTTCCAGTCGGGTGAAATAAATCATAACTCAAGTTAATAGTTAAAGGACTACACACTTCTGCAAGCAAACTGTAACCAAACAAAATAACTGGATATAAACGTACCTTAGGCCCTTTGCATTTAGGTTCTCCAGCTTCGGTTTTTCCAACAGATCTGAAATATTAAATTGTTAAAGCAATTAAAACGAATACAAACATTGGGCGCATTATGACCACTGGAAAGGTAATATATGTTTCTAACTGCAGATAAATGCGCTAAAGCATCAATAATTGCAAACATCGATTTCACTACATGCAACTAACCTACAACTACTTCGCGATCCCGATCCTGATCTATTCCTTCGGCCTGAGCTGCTAGCACCACTACTACTGCTCGGAGTATGAGCAGCAGCAGCTGTAGCAGTCATAAGCGACTGACCAGTCGAATATCCCGTTAAACTAAATCGACCATGAACATGATGGTCGTGTTGTGAACCGATGCTCTTTGCGGCTACAGGCGACGACCCATACTGTAACGCTAGCGATATGTTTTCGTCAGGGGTGTACATTGTTGACGATAATTCAACTAAATGACGATCAAATATGCGTCGCCGCAGTGCGGTATGTTCTGATGCTGCTTGAGCTTCGGGCGATTGCGATCCAGAACGCGATTTTGAACTATCGTCTTCGACATTATTTCCATGCGAATGATTGTTTATCAAACGTTCTTCTAAAATTGATAGTTTGACAAAAGTCAAAAGCTCCCATACATTAGTGATCATAATAATCGGTCGCAACAATAAGCTTAAGTCTCAGGATAAACGCAAGGCTACGCGCAACCAGCAACCAAGTATTATTATCAACTCAAATGCATCTCAGTCGCAGTACATTGAGCGAAGCTCGAACACATTTTAAGCTAACTATTAATTTTTCGGTTTTGAAGGTTTGTGAACAGTTTATTCAGATTCCTCGCACCCAGAAATTCTTCAGTACATAAAAAATTAGTGAAATATTGCAAAAAGCACTAATTCAGGCTTAGCAAATATGCTAATATGCAAATTAGGATTAGGTAACTATTAAATTGTCGGTTTTGCTAATACGCTAATTTGATATTGGATAACTACTCAAACATATCGGTTTGAAAGGTTTGTAGACAATTTATTCAGATTCCTCGCACCCAAACACCCTTTACTGCTGAAACTAGATCGCTTTTGTTTCTATGATTCTTTTCGGACGGACATCCACCTTTCGACCCCAGAGCACAAAATATAAAACGCTTCGCGAAACTCCGAGCTTCGCTCAATAACAAACTACTGCCACGACCATGAGTCATTAGCTTACTTTCGGGTTTTGCGCAATCTTCCAAATAGGCTGTTTTGCGTTGAAGCAATTCATCTAAACAGAAACAAAGTCTTCAGTAGTCAACATCAACATAAGTGTATTGAAAACCATAAACTATTTTCTACCAAAACTCCGATTTGTGATCAAGTGCCAACCAAACCAGGCAATAATATATTGTCATTTCAGCGTCGTTTTCAAAAACATAACCAAACGTGAAACATTGCCTGATGACCGCAATCGACGCAAAACAACGCGAAACCCGCATCTCAGTTAAAAAACAATACTCACTTTTATACAGACCTGGCACCAGTTTATAGACAAGATTTTGTAGAGTTCTATCGGTTCTGAAACATAATATAATAAACACACCAACATATTATGCAACACGAAGTCATTGGCTGGGGGTTCCCGGCACATTTGTTAACCCGACGGGCTTCAGTATTATATTCACCTACTACAGAACATAGTTCTACTTTTTGCGTCTCAAATAATCATTCTAACCGAGCCAAACATTCACAAATGTTATCCGAAATGGTACAAAAAAGTAATTCCCACGCTTGTGTTTTGTCACCCACACTAGCGAAAAAAACTACGCGACGCCAAAAAAAGTATTATCTCACACATTTACTGCCGTCCGTCCCAAGCTTACTTGACATATTTGTCGAGTTGAGATCGATATATTTCACTGTCACAGTACGGACACTGACAGTGTTCATTGTTTGTAAGATATTGCATCAGACACGATCGGCAGACTAAAAATATATATAATAAAACAGTGAAATTTAATTAAAAAAATCGCATTTAAAATGAAATTTAAACTAAAAAAGCGAATTTTTTTAAAAAAAGTACGTATCTGCGCAGCGGATAAAAACCGTGGTCTGGCGTATAGTTGTTACAAACAGCTGCTGCTAGCGTGAGCGTCATATTACATTCAAGTAAGTACTATGTAGACTAATAATATAAACTAGTAGCCAGTTCTGTGCAATGCGCAAAAGTTAGCGAATATCCAACAAACAATCTGTATGCAAACTTTCTTTTCACAGAACAATCACGTTTCTGTTCTTAGAACTAATATTGTCAACAAATTAATGCTGGACAGTTGCCCAACATACGTATGTGTGGCATTCCAGCTTTAATATAAACATATATTGTATTGCAAGCCTAAAATTAGTGCTTCAGCATCGGTAATAATAGACATTTTTCGTGAATACCGACATTGGCACTGCGAAAAAAAATTGCCTATTTTTCCCGAAGTTTTTTTTCGCATAACAGTCAGTTGAAACGCTACTCAATTTCACGTTTTCGCGTATTTCAGTGTCTGATCATGGACCCTGTTGTCTATCTTGTGTTTGCGTTTGAAAAATTAATTGAAATGATCCGTTCTCATAAAAATCTTTTATGGTTGTTATCGTCCAATCTGTTCTTTTAAAATCATGTATTAAAATTGAAATCGACATCGATAAAAATTTTACTATCAGTACATACCTACTTAAAATAAAAATACAGTGATGCCTTACTACCACTAGACATTTAAAATTAAAAACATTCTCATTCTATACCTACATATATACTTAAAACCATTTGCTCGTACCTGAAAGCGTACACCATGTATACAACACGGCCGGAACAGCAGGATTAGCATATTACTAAGCATAAGCCTACGCCTAAGCCTAAACGTAAGGATGAGCCTATTCCTAAGACTAAACCTGAGCCTAATCCTAAGCAAAAAAATTCAGTCTAAAGCTTCAACTGACTCTATTACAGCCCCTCTGGAAAACGATCCAGCCGTGTTGTACATATGGGCCCAAAAGCTGGTTTAACATTAGCCAAAAAATTACACGAAACGTACGTAAGTTAATAAAAAATGAACTTTTGTCGATCCGATCAAGGTCGCTTTTAGCATCGTTTCGGTTACTTTTAATATCCCATCTGCCACATCCTCACAGCTCCACCGTCTTCCTTCCCATAAAACAATTTCAAACCCAACGTCCCGTGATAAGTTTTCGCCGTCCCCCCCTTGTACGCTCATTATTTCAGCCGCATGCCGCCCTCCGAAACGTCACGCTGAACACGTACCTGAACGCCATACCAGCTACCGTTCACTGCAGTGTCTAGCAATCCCACTAATATATACATATATACATATATGTATAAACATACATATATATACATATATATACGTGTATATATATATACTTTAATGTGACTGCATATTGCAACTTGCAAACCTCAACTGCACTCATTTCAATCTAATACTTTACATACTTGTCATGTTCAATCTTTTTTTTTTCGCTTTCACTCAGTCTGCTTAATGCTGCGATAACGTAAAACGTTCTCTCGACTACAACATATGTATATGCAATATACATACACAATATGCATAAACGTCGTGTATTTGTCTATTGCAATTCAAGTATTCACTCTTCTACTCAGCCACCCACCCATCCACCCAGCATCTCTCCGCTGCCCCACACAGCCAAGCCACATTTTTATGCAAACATGCGAGCAAAACACACACACACACACACACATCTTTCGAGTTGCTAAACTGTCTATAAAAATACTGACTGTATCGAAATCAATCGAAACTGTTGCAACATCAACAACTGTTAACAAAATACTATTAAAAGTTAAAAAAACCCACTGTTATATTATTTTAGTTCTGCTGCTGCTAATCTTTCATAGTTGAAAATTTTTAATTTTAGATTAAATTCAACTTCGAGCATACAACATCTGCTAAAACTTGGTATTAACACACAAACAGGCTCTGGGTGTTCTTATTATACACAGTTTGCCCCGTATAATGCTTAGGCATACTACACTTTACCAAATATTTAAGATAAATGTTTAGGCAAAGCATTACTGTTTACGCAAGCTACGCTTTTCCCACCACATTAGAAGATACAGGCTTATACAAAGACTTAGGCTTAGCTAAAACTTTTCGAAAACCTATATAAACCAATAGGTATTCGCTTTATCGGCTGTATTTTAGATAATCTAATCTTCGGTGGTTTATTTCGGCGATTGTCAAGATTTATATAAATCTACTTAATTTTTATCGTCATTTTTGCTGCGATATCTTAATTTCCACCGACCAAAAATAATACATATTTTTAAAACGAAAAAATCGGGAATTAAAAACCCCCCCCCTTGGCAAATAGATGAAGCTGACTAATGACTTTACAGAATTTTCTAATATGACTATCGATTGCATATATAATTTTATAAAACAACGCTGCCGTTTGGTAAAATTAGCTCTTGTAGGTATATCTCTGACCACACATTGACGCTTAGGCTCAGACTCCGCTTAGGTTTAGGAAAACGCTTCATACCTGAAGAGCCTGAATGGAAAAGTTAACACGGAATCTGAGATTGAAATGTTGCACGCCGTTTTTACATATGCAACGTAACACGTAGGCACGGCAGCTGTCTACTTACACGTCGAATTGAACGGATTGGACAATGAATTTCGAATTTGGAAAGTGATAAACCAAAAAAACAATTCTAGGCAAAAACACCACAAACGGCTGAACCGATTATGATAAACTTTTTTTTGTTTGAAAGCCAATTATACTGGGGTGTTAACCTCGCATTGGGGTTTTAAAGTTTTAAGCCGTTTATTAGCTACAGGCTAATTTGCATAATTAATTAAGCCTAAATTAGGACTTTCCACAATATTTCACTAATTATTACAGTTAGAAACAATGTAATTTTAACATTAAAGGGTTTTTGGGTGCGAGGAACCTGCGTAGACTGTTTACAAACCTCCAAAATCGATAATTGAGCAGTTAGCTAATGGATAATTTGCATATTAGCATAGTTTATAAGCCTAAATTACGGCTTTTTACAATATTTCACTAATTATTAAGGTTAAAAGCAATATAATTTCAGTCCTAAAGGGTTCTTAGGTGCGAAGAATTTAAATAAATAGTTTACAAAGATCCAAAACCGATAATTGAATAGGTAGCTAATAGCTAATTTGCATATTAGCTTAATTGACAAGACAAAATTAGGACTTTTTAAATTATTTCAATTATTAGTAAGGTTAAAAGCAATATAATTTTAGCACTAAAGGGTTTTTAGGTGCGAGGAATTTGAATAAATTGTTTACAAACCTCCAAAACCGATAATTGAATAGTTAGCTAATAGCTAATTTGCATATTAGCTTAATTGACCAGGCAAAATCAGGACTTTTTAAATTATTTCAATAATTATTAAGGTTAAAAGCAATATAATTTCAGCACTAAAGGGTTTTCGGGTGCGAGGAATCTGAATAAATTGTCTACAAACCTTTCAAGGCGATTATCGAATAGTTAGCTAATAGATAATTTGCATGTTTGCTTATTTGACGAGACAAAATTAGAACTTTTTGAATTATTACAATAATTATTACGGTGGCTGAAAGGTTTTTGCATGCGAGGAATCTGAAGAAATTGCTTACAAACCTTCAAAACCGATAAATGAATAGTTAGCTAATAACTAATTTGCGTATTACCTTAATTGGTTACGTGTGTTCGAGCTTCGCTCAATAAATGTAGTCCCACTACGACTGGTTGTAATTTATACTACCACTGCTGGAACCAACACCGACAGTGTCGGCTTGTAACAAACCTGAGACTCTGCAGAAGCTGAGACTGAGACTCCCATTCCTTTAACGCTTACATTTTGGCCAAGCCGTTGTCGAAGCCTTGTCTGCGAGTCAACGGACAAACACTTATAGAGCAGTAGAAGTTGTCAGAAATTTTTAACCTATTAGAACGCTTACATTTTGGCCAAGCCGTTGTCGAATTCGATGGTTTAGTTTTGGTGCATGGCAAGGTTTATAACGTTATATTAATGCAATTTATTTGATTTTCGTCGACAATTATTGCAAAATGGTCAATTTCCTGTTTTCACTGGCTAAAATTTAATGCTGAAATTTTAACCATTTCGATACAAATTTACCGGACCCGGAAGGTAAAAAATGCCGGAACCGGACGATGGAAAATGCCGGAATCGGAATTCCGGTTGCAACCTGCTAAGTATATGTAAAAATCAAATTTCAGGTGGGTGGTAAACCAGACAAGGCTTTATACAACACGGTTTAGTCATTTGCTGAGTGACAACCGCGACTCGTTTGAACATCCATTTGCTAACGAGATTTTCGCGTACAATTCTCTGATTGCTGCTATTCGACCCTAAGTGTATATTTTCCCCCCGCCTTTAACGTTAAGACACAGGCTAAAGTAAGCGCTTAGGCACTACCTTTTGCCAACATTATATACATTCGATAACAGAATTTGTAAGCAAAAATTATTCTTGAAAGCTTGCAAAAATACATCACAAACTGCTTAAAAAGTGCATTAATTTACTTCGTTATAACTTAGGTTTCTAAAACACCCCCCACAGACAATTTGTAGACTACCAAGAAGCATGACTTAGACGCATAACAGCAACGATGGTTTCGGCTTAAAATTCAAATGGGGTTGAACAGCCGTTAATTCGTCCCCCCACGGCGATTTTATATGACCTATCCTACGAAGAGCGAAACATACCACGTTCCATTGGGGCCCCCCGCGCCTAACTCAAATACCAATTTTGACTTTGTAACCTCAACTGTAACCGGACAACATAGCTTTGGAAAAAATCCAGTATATTCAAATCGTTTACCTATCCACCTTTCCTATCCACCCTTATATATAAAACATTGCTGTTATGACACATACGGCCCCTCTGGCTATCAAAGAACCTCAAACAAACCAATTATCGCGGCAACATAGGTTTGAAATCTTAACAGTTATATAGACCACACCACTTAAAATAGACACCCATTATATATATTTATATATACATATATACCCTATATATATCTTATATATCTATATATAGTATAATAACACTATAACCTACTCAACTGTGTACACTGGAATTACTGTAGTAGTCGCTTTGCACTTCCAATACATCAATCACAAAGACGATATTTCGAGTCAAATTTTGTTACATGTTCAAATTCAATTAACTCTAGTGCGAGGTACGTCAATTTCAAACCGACGCAAACTGAACGCACGAATGGTGTATGAGCAATTTAAGTTTCAAACAGCACAACGTTAATGTTTGTCACCACAAAGAGCATACAACTCTACACGAGGTTTCAAGCAAGGTGCGACCGGATATAAAAAATGCCGGAAGTCTGCCTTTTGCTCGTCGAAATACTTGATATTTTGCAACAACTGCAATTTCGGACAAGTCAAAGAGCGGGCACTGATATGTCATGAAAAATGCAAGCCAGCATCAATCTTAAATCCATGTATATGTCGTAGCCAAATGTGCTATTCAGGCCAATTACCAATTGGCTTACGCCAACCTGCTATTCTCAGCAAACAGCAGATTGGCCTAGGCCAAATAGCGATTGTAAGATATAGCAAAACAACAGTGATGTAAAAGCAACGCTGATTGGTTAACGGTTGTGCGTCTGTCCAAATATAATCAAATCTGATTGGTGTATAAGTTCAGTTGCAGTTTAGCCTAGGCGAAACTGCGATTACGCAAAATAGCAGATTGGCCTACGACATATATACATACATATTTTTTGCACAATTCAAATACTTCTAACAGTGCACAAATTGATATACTCTATATCCGGTTAACATCCGGTTCCGCTTACGGTACCAAATTAACTATCCGGCTCGGATATCTGGTGAAATTAATATCCAGTCGATCCCTGGTTCCATAATAGTTGGCATAAATACAAATGATGATTTCAATTTGTTGAAGTTTTTAAAAAACATCCGGTAATTTAAAATACCAGAGCAGGATATTGATTTTTTGCCGGAACCCGATATTTTGCAAATTCGGTACATAACTTTAACTTTTTCAGTGCTAAAATAGTACTAGGATTTTCATTTTTAGCTATAGTTTATGAGGTCATATAAGTATATATATACTTATTATATCTATATAATAAGTATATATCACGGAGCAGCCGGAATTACAATTTACCGCAATCGGAATTTGAAAAAAGTTACCAGAAACGGATTCGGAAACTGAAAAAAATATATGACACTGAAAAATTCATTTTAATTTTATTTTTTTTTTGCAATATTATTGGTGAAATAAGCGTTAGTTGGAGATACTTTTCAACACCGAATTACTGTTTTACTTTACTAGTAAACTGCTCAAAAATATGTTTTAAGCTAATTTTTTCGCAATTTCTTTTTCGTTTGCACCAATTGAACAAAATCACTCACAAATGATTTTAATTTAACAATTGACTAACAAAACTGAACGAGACAAAATGCATTCATTTCGAACTAATAATACTAATAATACTGCAACTACAAAGTTGTTTCAAGTTTAACTCAACTATATATTGGTTGTATTTGCGTCGTGAGAAAAATGTTTTATTAAATTTAAATATGAACACCCGGACTCGGATTTTTCTAAAAGCAAATCCCGGACCCGGAATTTTTAACAATGCAAATCTGGACCCGGAATTTTTAACAATGCAATCCTGGACCCGGAATTTTTAACAATGCAATCCTGGACCCGGAATTTTTAACAATGCAAACCTGGACTCGGAATTTTTAACAATGCAAACCTGGACTCGGAATTTTTAACAATGCAAACCTGGACTCGGAATTTTTAACAATGCAAACCTGGACTCGGAATTTTTAACAATGCAAACCTGGACCCGGAATTTTTAACAATGCAATCCTGGACCCGGAATTTTTAACAATGCAATCCTGGACCCGGAATTTTTAACAATGCAATCCTGGACCCGGAATTTTTAACAATGCAAACCTGGACTCGGAATTTTTAACAATGCAAACCTGGAGTCGGAATTTTTAACAATGCAAACCTGGACCCGGAATTTTTAACAATGCAATCCTGGACCCGGAATTTTTAACAATGCAATCCTGGACCCGGAATTTTTAACAATGCAATCGTGGACCCGGAATTTTTAACAATGCAATCCTAGACCCGGAATTTTTAACAATGCAATCCTGGACCCGGAATTTTTCACAATGCAAACCTGGACTCAGAATTTTTAACAATGCAAATCTGGACCCACAAGCGGATCCAGAGGGAGGGAGTGGGCGATAGGAGGCGTGCTCCCTCCATCAAAAATTTTCTTGTGTTAAAATTGTAAAGAGCCCACCGTACAATTTTTCCCGTCAGAAAATCTTTTGTAAAAAGTAATTTTTTCCGCAGAATTTTTTGTGATAAAATGGTAAGTTCTTACCTTACAATTTTTCGCCCTCAGAAGTTATTTGGCGACAAAATGACAAGATTCCACCTTACCATTTTTGCGACCAACCCGGTTCAGGAATTTTAGTCAATGCAATCCCAGACCCTTAATTTTTAACAATGCAAACCTGGACCTGGAATTTTTAACAATGCCAACTTGGACCACGATTTCTTTTCGAGGCTAACCCGGATGTAGAATTTTTCGGCAACAATACCTGGAATAACCGGACCCGGATGCGGATACAACACAATCAACATATCTACTTCATAAATTGTCACAAGACAACGAAGAAAGCATTTCAATAAACCGTATTCTTCGCAGCAATCATGGGATTTTTTGACGTCATTTAATAAGAAAAGTGATGTCACTTTCTAAGTCTAAGACCGCATCAAAACCGTATTCTTCACAGCAATCATGGGATCTATTTTACGCCATTTAATAAGAAAAGTGATGTCACTTTCTAAGTCTAAGACCGCATCAAAACCGTATTCTTCACAGCAATCATGGGATCTATTTTACGCCATTTAATAAGAAAAGTGATGTCACTTTCTAAGTCTAAGACCGCATCAAAACCGTATTCTTCACAGCAATCATGGGATCTATTTTACGCCATTTAATAAGAAAAGTGATGTCACTTTCTAAGTCTAAGACCGCATCAAAACCGTATTCTTCACAGCAATCATGGGATCTATTTTACGCCATTTAATAAGAAAAGTGATGTCACTTTCTAAGTCTAAGACCGCATCAAAACCGTATTCTTCACAGCAATCATGGGATCTATTTTACGCCATTTAATAAGAAAAGTGATGTCACTTTCTAAGTCTAAGACCGCATCAAAACCGTATTCTTTACAGCAATCATGGGATCTATTTTACGCCATTTAATAAGAAAAGTGATGTCACTTTCTAAGTCTAAGACCGCATCATTTCTAAACCGTATTCTTCGCAGCAATCATGGGATTTTTTTGACGTCATTTAGTACGAAAAATGATGTCACTTTTTAAGTCTAAGACCGCATCATTTCTAAACCGTATTCTTCGCAGCAATCATGCCAAATGACCATGATACCTTACTTATGCGTCTCAATGATATGGTCCCAGTCATACTCGGCTCCATCAGAACTACTTCACGGGTCTATGACGCATAGTTTGCGATAAACACAGGCTTGATCATGCGTATTCATTCCTCTCCCAAAATACAAATCATTGTTCGATATAAATTCTGGCGTACTTGAAATCGTCCCCAGGACGAATTTCCATTAATACCCTCAGCAGAACAATATTGCAAATCGGATTTCAATCATCGTATATCAGTGTGTTTGTTTATATACGTATATATTTATCATGTTTACAAAACGTAAGTAAGTACCTACGTTGAAAAATATTGTCATCGCTACTACAGTAAGCATACATCATGTCAAAAAGCGAAAGTCGATTCATTAATTTTTTTCTCAAAAAATTTGACTGTTTTCAAATTGTTTAAATACATACATATATACGTATATATATACAGAAAAATATACATATATATAGCATTGGTATGAAGAACATGAGATAAAATAGCACAGACTATACCACGTCTTTCTTAAAAATGTCCTCATCCAATCAAATAAAGAATCGGTCCACCTCCTTCATTTTGATTCGTCAGAACCACCACAATACATCACTAAACACACAAGCCATTCAGTCACACACACATACGCCCATTATTAGTTGTTTCACATTTCTAACATTGAGTATTATACATATACGCAACAAATTAGATTCTGCTTTTTATTCCAATAAAAATAAACACATTAATTTTCCGAAAATTAAATATATATACATACATACATTTATGTAAATATATATAAATATATATACATACATATATTTATGTATAAATATATAAATATATATTATATATCCTATCAAATACGCCAAACAGTATATACGCGTGACATTCGATGCCTATAATATTTACTCAACACTTCTACATTCTCAATCTCCACAGCCAAACAACACACCTACGATGAGCACCCGCAGTTCAGCTCCTGCCGTGCGCCAATAAAATACCGACACCATTTACCACACCTACACATACATCACTAACCTACACATACATCACTACATACACAACAACAACAACAACAACAACAACAACAACAACAACACAAACACATTGTCTGCCGTCTCAACACTGACGAACGGCACCGCTCTGTAATTGGGCCAGTCAAAATTAAACCTCATCACATCGCATATTAACAAAAGCCAATAATCGAGTATTATATATATATATACATAAGCACATTTAGCAAACAACGCATGATTTTACTAAGACATTATTAGTACACCCGGACTTATATATACATCGATTATTCTGGATATGAGCGAAACCCGGATATGACACAGACTTTTGTCTCCGGTCGCGACAACTGTCTTGTATATCCGGGTTACACTGTATGTTAATGTTTTAAATATAACTATTTAATGCCCGCCGCCCGCCAAGTCTTTGACAACAAAATACACAATAATCAGCCAGTTACTGTAAGTTGTTCAATCGAAAAGGTAAAACTAATATATATAAATATATATAAATATATATAAATATATAATATATCGTTTATGTGGATGGAGTACATGGATGGAGTACATTTACCGGAGCTCGTCGGCACGTACCTCTACAAACCCTAGCCTACGATGCGAGCTTGAGTTTTAGTAAAACTGTTAAATAAGTGCCTCCTATGCTCTGCCCAGCCAGCATCAATTTGACTTTACGATCGTCTTTAACATATAGAACCACAATAGTACGTATAAACCAGCACAAAATAAACCTGACATACGTATATATGTATATACACACACAACTCACAGACGAGCTTGAAACCCAAGAAATTGGTGCCAGCCCCCCCTAGAAAACTCAACCTTGCTTGCAAGTCAACGAAATCTCTTGTATGCCGCCCCTGAAAATTTTTCAGCCCCCCCCCCCCCTACATCCCCCGTCTCACAAGGTGACCTGGCTACGGGCCTGTTTCAGAGATTATACGTATTCAATTTTGACCAACACACTATTCACACACATTATAGACAAGCAGACACCCATAAAACGACATGTAAAAACAACAACACAAACACACTATAGACAGACAGAAAACCACGTTTAAAAACAACAACAACAACTAATAATTTGGGTGTCTGTACAACAGGACGATGTATAAGCATATAACATTATATACCACAACAATAAATACACACAATTGATATACAACAATACACAAAACGATACGATCAACGATTACTGTAGCCTTTATACATACAAATTATATCTCGCACTATGCTCCAAACACACAAGCATTACCGAAACGAAAAACGCCTAAACACGTTTTAAGCAATTCTCATTGGCTATCAAAACAACGTCAAATAATTCTCGTCGTGATTGGATAACACCAAGTCAATAAACATTACACATCGTGCAACCTGATTGGTTCGCCGAAACCTTTGTGCCCTAAACACATAAACATTGCTATTTCATTGGTTGGCAATACATAACGAAAAACGCCCAAACACAATCAAGTTGTTTTCAAGCATTCTCATTGGCTATCAAAACGACGTCAAATAATCCCTCGTTCGTAATTGGACAACACCAGGTGACCGACCACTACACATCCTACAAATCTGATTGGTTCGCCGAAAACTGTATATTCTCTCAGCTCATATACACTGATTTTTCATTGGTTAGCAAGACGTCTGTGTGCGTGTATTACAGTACACAGTGTACGCACAATTTCGCTGATTTCACGATCCCTCTATATTATAAATACGTATATGCCAGTGTCGAAATGTGTAGCGGCGACAAGACAAGGCAGTTTTGAGCAGCAGCAGCAGCTATATTGCACAACGCTTATATGATTAGAGTTATTGTAGGCGACAACAGCGTGAGCTCGATAATATTCATACTGTTGCGTTGATATGCGATCCCAACACAAATCATATATTATATTATTTTCAAACGAAACGAAACGGATAAACTTTTTTGTACATACGACGTGACAGATGCATTTATATCTATGTATGTAGGCATGTATATGTTGCAAACGTGAGCTCATCATGTAAAATAAAATATATATACTATATGTAAATACATATATATATATGTATTATATACAAACAAAACAAAATATGTAATAACAAAATACGAAGGCCGATTTGAAAAAGGCGTTGCGAAAACATGCCGTTGATGGAAATATAGATTTAGTCCAGTAAAAACCAATTCGCCAAAACCTACAGTACGACTCGACACCACGGCGCCAATCAAAAACAGACATGATGACGTGCATGCACGCATACAATTTGATTCAGCGCAAGCAGATGAAAAATCCTGGTTTATATGCTCATGAATCATTTAGCTATCAAATCGTAAAAATTCCCGTTAGCAATTCAATTTTTACACGAATTTCGGCTGGAACAGGAATTCCAGTTGAACTCTGATATATATATTATATATATCAGGGTTTAACCGGAATTCGTGTTCCGGCCGAAATTCCTGCAAAAATTCGATTCCTGTTCCTGTTCATGTTCCTGTGCCTGCATTCAAAGATGCGGGAACCACAATTTTGACGGTTTTGTGACAAAATACTACTAATCATATGAATTTGGATAACGTTGTCTTTGAAAAATTGTTATTTTGAAATGACTACTTTTGCGATTACTTTTGGTTTGTTCATAAACTGTTTCTGATTTGGTTTCGCAATGCTTGATGTGGAAATAGTTCAAAGTTGGCTTAAGCCATTTTTGACATGCTTTTCTAAAAAGTCCAACAGTAACTTGGTGACGAAAAGTAGTTCAAAATACCGGTTTATGTTCCTGTTCCGGTTCCTGCAAACAAATTCAATTCCGGTTTCTGTTCCTGTTCCGGCAAATGTTAGCTCCTGTTCGAACCCTGATATGTATATATCTGTATATATACGTATACAATCACACGTTACGTATATACATTATTAATGTGAACAAATTGTTGGGTCTGTTACCCACCGAGGTTATGCAGGTAATTGGCATATGACAAAAACAATTTTTGGTTTTCTTTTTTTAATAACTTATCCAACGTTTATGCTTTACGCTCCATTCAAGGTTTATGTTTAGAAAAAGTCTTACCTATGCCACAAACTAAGCCTTTGCCTAAACCTTAACCTTAAACGTGGTGGCAGGGACAGCCAAGTATACACAGTCAAGCCCAGTTCATATGTTCCTGGAAAAATCAAAATCCTGTCCATGTTCCAGTTTAAATTCAGTTCTTGTTCGTGTTCCGCTTACGTATATACAATTCAATTCCGGTTCATGTTCCGATGATAAAAAATTCACTTCCGGTTCATGTTCCAATGATAGAAAAATTCACTTCCTGTTCATGTTCCAGTTATTAAGATTCAATTCGTGTTCATATGCTAGTTAAAATTCAATTCCGATTCATGTTCCGATGATAAAATTTCAATTACGGTCCTTATTCCGATCATAAAAATTCAATTCCTGTTCATGTTCGGCTAAAATCAAATTCCAATTCAATTGGAACCGTGTACATATACTTGCAACCAATTTAATTAGATATATAACTGCGAGCAATACGTATATATATTATAGGTATATATTTTCCCATACCTTATCATACACGTACCTAATATATATATTATAATTCACACACATGTCTGCAGTCTCACGAGTCACAGTAAACCATGCCAAATAATACAACTTGGTTATACCAATTCCAAATAGTAGCCAGATATATACTCTAACTTAATTCACCATATCAGCACATATTAATAATATTTCGAATTCAAATCTGTGATTTAGTCCGTGTACACACACCCCTTCTTGACTGACATACGCCCATACAAACAGCTAACAATCAATGGAATCCCTTCAAACGCCAAACCGCATACCTGGCCGATACCTGCCTTCAGCGAAGGTGAAAACTTCAATTAATACGTACTACTCGAATAACGAGGGTGGCATCAAATCCACGATTTGACCGATTTTGAATCAGAACCCAACAGGATTTTGTCGAATCAGGTACTTGAGTTTTAAAAACCCTCCATTTATCAGGGTGTAAAGCGGAACTGGATTATACCGGAATCGGAACTCGTTTTGAATCGGAATTCTAATCGGAATTGGAATTCTGATTAAAGTATTGTAACAACCTATTCCGATGCATAATTAATCGTAATCGGAATTTTGAAATTTTAATTTAATCCTACTTGTTGTGATACGTAGCATAAAAGTTTTGCCTTATTTATCTATTAAATCAATAAAGCTCTATTTACACGTGCAAATTTTTCCTGCAACAACTTGCAGCTGCAACTTGCACTAGCAAGTTTTGTCCAAAATCCTGTTCGAAAAACTTGCAGCTGCAAATAATTCATCAAAAATCATAGCTAGGAATTTAGTTCACATATGTGGACAACCATGCAAATTCACTAAATTTATTACAGCCGCTTTCTTATTCGCTGATGAAAAAACGTAACAATTTGCAGCTGCAAGTTCTCGCAGCAAAAACTTGCACGAGTGATAAGGGCTTAACTGATTTTAGTTTAGCTTTTGCAGAACCAATAATCATCATCAGTTTATTCATGCCTCGTTTTTGTGAATTGTTGCCAGCCAACAGAAACCCTAAATCAATATTACATTTGTTTATACAAATTATCCGTACAGTAACAAAATTTCCAGTTCCGATTCCGATTACAATTCCGGTATAAATTTGCTGTTCCGATTCTGATCCCGATTCCGGTATAGTCCAAACCTTTGTCTCCACCCTGCTCCACACAATGTCATTAGCTCAATCTTGCAAAGGCTTCAGCGATAAATTAGCTGTTAACGGGCAATTGACAAAAGCTTAGGTCCTGCAAATACATTTGAAAGAACAAACACATGAAAACATCAGTTCTCGAGGGGAAATCCTTCAAAACGATCATGCCAATACGACTCGTTCAAATAACCTTCCAAGAACTCGCGCAGCGCTCTACATATGCTTCGTGGGGATTTTCTAGCGATTCCACTGAGACCAGGTATAACCCTTGTGGACACTAGGAGTTGCCTACACAGTGGCTAACAATGCCATGGAAAAGTAAAAAAAATACCGTGTACAGTCATTTCTTGATATTTTCGTACTTTTGAAACGAGACCCGAGCATAATAAGATTCAGTTAAGGAATGTATATTTTAAAACTGCCCCCCCCCGCCGGTTGTGCCCCGACAAATAACGTGTCTGCCTCGTGGCATCTTTAATGGCAGGGTTTCAACAGGAACTAAATTTTGCCCGAACAGGAACAGGGATGGAATTTCTTTGCAGAAACCAGAACAGGAACCAGAATTTGAAATAGTTTTCGCCACCGAAACACAGTTCGACTTTTTAAAAACTTACCAAAAATAGAAATGTATTTTCAGCTATATATTTCATCATCAATTTTTGTGAAAACACACCAGAAACAGAAACAGTTTGTTACTAGTTTCCAATATTTAAATGTTTACGAATAATTTGCCACAAAACCGTAAAAATTCCGGTTCCTGCACGATTGAATGCAGCAATTCCGGCCGGAACAAGAATTGAATTTTTTTGCAGGAATTCCGGTTGAACCGTGTTTAATGAACATTTTGTTCTTGTCACGTTAGCCTCTGGCTGTTGAGTTGGTCAAACCCATTCCGTTTCTACAAAAAAATGTCTATTTGGCCAATTGCTGCACATGGCCCTTTGATGTTGATTACTTGATATCACCATGGACAGGAGGATACTTTAATTAATACTTTTACATAACAAAACTTTAACTGATATATCATAGGCAGGGTGTAACCGGAATTACAATTTACCGGAACCGGAATTTGAAAATTTTACCGGAACGGGAAAGTGAAAAATGCATTTCACCAAAAATTTCATTTTAATCTTATTTTTTGCTCTATTATTTGTGAAATAACCTTAGTCGAACACAGGTATTTATTTTATTTGTTGTATTTTAGATTTTCATCATCGACTGAAGTGAAATCCACCATCAATGGCTTATATTCGAAGTACAAGTGGCTTTCAAAAGAGATTCTTAAAAATTAGCAAATTTAAGAAAACGGCCAAATTATAATACCGGAATTTTTAAATCCGGTAAAAATTTACCGGAACCGGAAGGCGAAAAATGCCGGAACCAGAATTCCTGTTGCACCCTGATCTTAGGGGGTGGCACTTTATTAAAATATGGAACAATCAGAATGCGTTCGAATACCAATAATATATACTTACATACCAGAACCGTATACAAGTAAAATAGCAACAAAAAGACGGATTGGAGTTTAAACTCTTCAAAAATTGGCGTTCAGTTTTTTAAAGCCCTTGTCTACGTTTTTTACATCGAGTTTCAGCAAATTTTGGGATCTTTTGCAACAGTTATTTACAGAACCAAAAATGATTGCCAATTTGTTCATGCGACGTTTTTGAGAAATGATGCCAGCTAACAGACACCCTAAATCAATATTAAACTTGTTAATGCAAATTATTCGTAGATAGATATAGTCACAAAATGTGCAGTTCCGATTCCGGTATAAAGTTGCTGTTCCAATTGTCATTCAGGTACAATCCAGTTTCGCTATGCACCCTGCTTGGCAATCATAATCCACTCAACATTAGCCGTAGTCGGCCATTTTTTAAGCTTAAACATTTAGAAGACTATGAAGCGGCAGTTGTCCGGCTGTAGAATCACATCTAAGTCGTAATGTTCAACTCGTCAGTTAACATATTTTACTGCAATTCGTAACACTAAATGCTTAATAATATATAAGAATATATTAGCACATGTATTATGTATATAGACGGAGCCGAGTACATATCATGGTGCGACCGGAACTGCTTATAGCGCGTAACCCTAACTGAATATTGATTTAACTGCTTGTAGCGCGTCACCTTAACTGAATATTGATTTAAATTACTGGTGAAAATCAGCCATCGTTGCCGTTATAGAACTACCTGAAATTTTCAGTTATTTTTCGTCTCAGTGGTAAATTGCTTAAGAAACGTTCAGTCTTACAGTACAGGCATGGCATAGTGTATATCGGCGCCAATGGTGAGCGGTCGATTAGAAATAAAATGACAACATTTACCCAAAAAACTTGAAAAAATTTAGTACATCCGTATTTTTATACACCTTTCTAAATTCTGGTGATTATTCAATCAAATACGTACCTTAATTGCATTGGCGGAATAGTAACCCATCTTTCGTCTTTTACACTTATGTATATAAATCAACGTTCGTTTTCTGTTTCCGTTATTTCGATACCTATATATCCATTTAGTTTTGTTTACTATCCGTTTACACTGATAAATAATTCACAAACACCCCGACATTCAGTCTGAATCGACTAATTGCCTGGCGCTCATCTTCATGATTGATTGAGTGGTTAGGAAAACAAATCACTTATTTATGATGACTTCTTTAACCCAGCGTTGACACAATAGACACATATACGTAGCGTGTCCATATTGTGTTATTTAGTCAAATATTTAAAACACAACAGCATAACATTTCTAATTTTTCCAAAGTCGTAAAATAACAACACTTTTTGTCAAAGTAAACGAACGTAGCAGTTGGCAACTCAAGACCAAATATACACAATCTGGTTTGGTTGGCACTGACTGAGTTGCTTTTACACAATGACAGGTTGGTTGCTTTCAGTTAAACATTCTGGTAGAATTAAACTTTGGTCGTTTTTAAGCTTGCTAATCTTTAAGAAGTCTTTTTAATGTCATTTGTTCAATACTGACGACAAAAAATGAAATAGATTCAAATTTGTATAGTATACATATAAAATTGATGACCATCGTCACCGAAAATAAACCATCGAAGGTAGATTTCGCATGAGTGAATAAGGAAAATCTAATATACCACCAGATTCAGCCAATAAAAAATATCGATGTTTCAAAAGGCAGTTATATATTCTTTACCGAAACAAAACACAAATCTCGGTTTTGTACAAAATACCAAAACGAAATCGGATATCCGGTCACTCTGTGTCACCAACTGAAAGCAGGTTCTTTATAGTACACAGATGTCTAAATTTTTAATCCTTTCAACAAAAACTGAAGGCTCTGCGCGGGACAGGGATCGACCGAGATATTAATTTCACGGCAACTGTAGCCGGATGTTAGCCGAATATAGGATCTACATTTTGTAAACTTCTGGTGGTAAGTAGTTCAGTCATGCAAAAATATGTTTGCTGATTTAAAATCGATTGTTGGCTTGGATTATAGATTACAAGTCATTGTCACTTCTTGATTTGCCCAGAAATGCAGTCGCGGCAAAATATCTGGTATTTCGACATGTAATAAAAAAGCAGTTTTATGATATTCAGAACAACAAAAGCAAACATCTGATATCCGGTAGGTTTAGGCTACGATAGGACAGCACTGTGTAAACTTTATATACCTAGTCACAAATCACTGATACTGTCTCAAAAACCACGCTATGTAACTGTATAAGTCCATACAATAAAAATAATACACGCATACGTACACATCACAGGTTTTTGATAACCTTCGGGAAATCCAAAAACCATAGCAAAACAAACCCAACATTACAATAAAGCGTTACATAAAATGGACTGAAATTTCCTCAGAAATGTTTTAACTTACAATGATGGCATGTTATAAGCCAATTGTAAGAACTTAACGTACAATAAAATCGGCTGAGATTACCGTTGAGTGGTGGGTGCTTTCCCAAAGTTCTTGGTGAACCTCTGTAAATTGCTGCAGCCAAACCAATACTAAAGTTGCTCCCGCGTCGGTTCGAACTTTGGCCAAGTTAGAACATGTAAAGATAATATATCAACATGAGCTGCGATATACCTATATTGTGGCCAACACAGGAGAAATTAACAGTTTACATCATATTCTGTAGTGCGTATATAGTTGTGGACAGCAAACCGTGGGAAAAGTAAAAATACCATATCTACAAGTACAGCACGTAATCCCTGATACAGGAATTAACGTTTTCTATTAGTATCATGCATCGATTTCAGTTGGTGTTTCTTTTGATTTTCATATCTGTCAAAATAGAACCGACCGTGGTAGGATTGTTTTTCATGCGAATCAATAACGGACTGCCCAGTTAAGCTTCGGCAAATAACGTGCTAGCTCCGGCCCCATTGTACATCGAATCACTACGTATTTATGATCACTAAATAAATGCAAAATAAAAGAAAAACTAAGACAAGGTTTTCAACAGTAAATACTTAACAAAAACAAACTTACAAGAATGCATACATTCCAGTATCGTTGTTGCGTCGATTAAATATGACGAGCATATGCCGCACATCAGATGTCGGTTAATTTCAGTTATTTTAACACGTCTAACTACCGATGGTTGGTGCATGTCAACCCCAGTGGAAGCACCACGAGTCCCAGTCAAGTTTAACGAGCATTTGTGAACAGGACTCACACCAGCTCGAGGAGCATAATTATGCGGCATTGACAATACGAAACACGTACGTACGAACTTAATACTTATATATCTATGTATTTATTTACATACTACAAAAACACAAACTGAATGTCTAACCTGAACTAACGAATTCATAATTTTGATTCAAACTAAAAATCTCGTTAAATCACACACGGACACACGAATTAAAGTGTTAAACTACAATTAATTAAAAATTGAAAATACAAGCAGTCACAATGAACCTTCCATGATTACATGTAAAAAAAGTAGGATAAATTAGACCGAAGAAACTTAAGCACGTGAAGATTTTATGTTTTCAATTTTGCTGTTCATTGAGAAAACAATAAACATTGCACAAGCGGTTACTACTTCATTATTATAAAAGGCATATCAACCTTGACAGTCACCGAAAATCAAACCATCGAAGGTAAATATCACTTCCGTAGATGACGAAAATCTAAATCACACCAAGTTAATACCAATCTTCAACTCAGGTTATTTCAAAAATAACATTGCAAAGAAATAAAACTGAATGAAGTTGTCGATGGCACGTATTTTTCACTTTCCGGATCCGTGCATCCTACATCAACCAGTGATAAATTCAGAAGTTATATACGATTAATGTCTTGCTTCGTAAATTACTGTAAATTCGTATCCGGCTGCAGCGTGAGTGCAATGCATCCAGCGTTTGCGCATAATGGACAAGAACGGTTCAAATGCTTACAAAATGCAGCTAGTACCTAAGGCAAACGACTTATGCACTTATGCCTAACCACCCCTACATTTTTCCGCAAACTATCTTAACCACGAATTGCACTTCCTGTAGAAGCTCTCAACTTTATTACTCGTAGCTATGTATTATAGCGGCTTATTACATACAAGGCAAAAGAACGTTTACAGTTATTGAAAAATCTTGATCCAGTTGCATTTAAACACATGTAACTGGCGTGCTTTAGCTGATATAGCTTTGCGACAGCTATACGAAATAGTGTGCTTCCTGTGAACATGACAAATTTTACAGTCATGATGCAAGCCTAAGCCTATTAAGCCCAAGTCTATTAATCGAGCAAAAAATAGTCTAAAAGTTAAGCTTACACTTTTCTAGTCCCATAGATAAACGTTCTACCCTTGATCTTTTGGGCCAACCGATATTTGCAGCGCAAAATCTTTACAAAACGTGAGAGCCCAATCGGGTTCAAGCGTCAAGCTACTATAACTGAATGGTCATCGTAAACGCCTCTAACCCGTGAGACTGTGGATAGCATTTTACCTTTAAAGAGCATCTCATACGAAGTAGAAGATATTCATGTTAGAAAAGTTAAAAAGAGAAAAGAGGCCATGATTTCTTTTACATTTGAATTTTCAGATTATGTTGATCAATGTTAGCTCATCCTCATTCTCATGAACATAAAAGTACCGTCAAACCAATTTAGTAGAAGCTTGTGTCAAAGTTTTCAAAGAGGCGGCTACTCGTAAGCACAATACTGCCGCGATGTTTGGGCGCAATATGCAGTGGAAAGCCTTTCAGTGTTTGAAAGTGCAACTCTCAAACCGCTAGTGCCATCTAGGAGCTAAATCATTACAGTACTAAATTTTTCATCCGATCCTATTTTGCTTTCCCGTTATGTCAAATACATAGCTAATGAACTGTGATTAAACATTCGAAGTTTTCACCTTTTTCGCATGTAAGACAGTTCGTGAATGTCGGACTAAATGCAGATTTCGAATATGCTTTAACAGCTGATTGTCCTTTATAAGCATACTGCAGTTTGTGTAATCAACCAGGAATTGTGGCTTTTCTGTCTGTCACTAATACTTGTTTTAAAATAGTCGCGCCAACATGAAAATCGTGTGCTCTACGATGAATCGGCAACAGAATGTTGCTTAATATAATGCTTTTTTCTGAGTGCATGGATTTTGCAAAGTTAGGTTTGGAATTGGATGCGATAAAATAGCAATGCGTTCAGAAAAGGACAACCGTTTTAATTGAAAATCATGTAGAAATAGGAATGAATTTTAAACATGAATTACTTAACTATCAAGGAAAATATTCGTTTGTTTCATTAATACACTGCTTTTTCATGTCTGATTGTGTGCTTTTTAAATTCTCATTTCTTGAGGACAGAAAATACCTTTTGGCGTTGAAGCCAACTTGAAAAGCATAATCTCAGTCAATCGGGTTGAAGTCGAATATACATAATCTATCTTCATGGACATTGTTTGAATCTATTTACAGTTTTGGGCGCATAAGTGGAGTTGACGGTGAAAAAACTGCTGAGCAATATTTAATATTTGTTGTACAAAGTTGAATTAAATTAAAAAATTATGTCGGAAAATTCGCTCCAGGAAAAGTGTTTTTCTACCTTCAGAGAAACCCTGATTCAACTCAGAAAAGACATGGAAAAATACAGTTATTTATTGAAAACTGGAAAAACTAGGTTGTTGAAGTGTTTCGTTATATACGTTTCGGATTCAATTATTTTTAAGAATCGATTAATTTTTATTCTTTCTTGAATTCATAGTTTATTTAGAACGCGTTCGTGAGTTGAATTATTTTGTGTTTGTCCTTATGGTTATTTAAAATCGATTGGGACATGGAAACTTTTAATTTTAAATTTTTATACTATAAGAAGGGTACATAAGCTTAACTACATACTAATATATTATTTGATAACTGGTGGTTAGCGAGATGATGGATTTGCCGGTTAAACCGATTAACTTGCGGCTTGGTCCGATTTCGTGTCATGCATGGAACAAAGATAGAACCCGTTAGTATAATGTACATTTATGTATCGTGTTTATATTTGTGTTGCTACTATTGGTCTAAAATGCTGTCCAAAGTAAAGTCTATGAATGTTTTTGTTGAGACACATGCTTATGACAGATTAAATATGTTTCACCGTGAAGAATACGGACGGTACGTAATGATTCTTTCCGGCTAAGTCTGTGACATCCGGTTCCAGCATATTTTGCACTTGCTGATTTTGGTATACGTCTATAAGTACAACAGAAATTCAGTAATGGTAAACATTGCAAGAAATTGCCGTTTTGGTGAAATATATGTGAAGAAAAGTTGTTACTTTATTTTCATTCGCAGCAGCGCAAAGTCTGTGACATCCGGTTCCAGCATATTTTGCATTTGCTGATTTTGGTATACGTACGTCTATAAGTACAACAGAAATTCAGTAATGGTAAACATTACAAGAAATTGCCGTTTTGGTGAAATATATGTGAAGAAAAGTTGTTACTTTATTTTCGTTCGCAGCAGCGCAACAATATATAATTCTGTGTTGAAACACGTATATACACTTGTAACTGTTTTGTTATGAGAAATCAAGATAATATGCAGGGTTCCAACGGAATTATACGGGTTTCGATTTCCATTTCGACTGACTGGTTTTCCGACTCCGTAATTATTATTTTGCGCTTGTCAATTTTTAAAATGGTTGAACTTTTATTATGCCTTTGTTTCGTTCATTTGCACTTAATCGGAATGTTTTTCTTAGTAAGTATTCTCATTTGTTGCTTGAAGAGAGTCGTGCAGAGCAATATTCTATTGATTATCGAACTGTGACTGCAACTGAAAACTTAAACTTCCGATTGTACCCTGTTCGACAGTAACCTTACTGCAGTGACAAATGTTCATTTTGAGAGTTCTGTACTGAATTATATCCACAAACCTAAGATATTAATTATCGGCACTGCATAGAATTGGTTAATTTTCAAAACTCTGGGTCCGGTTATTTGTCAAATAAGCTGATCCAGTGATCTGAGAATTTGAAGGACACCATTAATATGATATGGTTTGCAACGTTGGTAGATAGCTATTTTTAATACGTAGATATACTAAACTTTAAATTCCGGTTACGATTCCGACGACAAAATTCGATTCCGATTCCGCTTCCGAGAAATTATACTTCCGATTGGAACCCTGGTAATATGTGCGGAGGTATACACTATACACGCTGAAAACAGGGTCGAAACTTCATTTAGATATTACACAACGTGACTTTAGTTTTTTAAGTATTGTTTTGCTTGTCAAATTTTCAGAAGTCGCTGTATCTGCAAGCAGTCCTGAAGTTCATATTATCGCCTGGCGTAACAATCGTTGGGATCGCGTGCATACATTGTCTGAGCATGATTTACCTGTGACTGGCATTGATTGGGCACCTAATACTAATCGTATAGTAACTTGCTCACAGGTTAGTGTGATTAATGTAGCAGGCTGCTGTTTAATATATATTCTGATCCGTCCAAATGTACAGCTGACAATGGTCCGTATTTGCCGGATATTTGCCTCTTGATCAAATCCTCCAAACTTGACGACTGTTTAGCTGGTATAAATTAGCGGCGTAAACTACAAATTACTTCAACAGTTGCCGAGTTGATAGGGCCGAACTAATGCTCAGGTTTTGATTTTTTATGTTTGACATCCATACGTGTATGCTGATCATAAGACTAACTTGCCTGGGTATATTTATGAACTATTTAATTAGCAATATTTTAATGAATATTCTCAGGCAAACTTTGCGTTACGTGCATATCAAACGATATATAAAAGTATCAGTTTTAGGACAAAAACGCGTATGTTTGGACGTTTGATGGAAAAGTGTGGAAACCAGAGCTTGTTCTTGTCCGGTTACCAAAAGCTGCTACTTGCGTTAAATGGTCTCCTTCAGGTTTGTAAGCACTTAATTTTGTGATCTTTACGTTGCAATCGTTTGAGAATAATGTCATGAACCGATAACTAGAAAGTTGGGATGACAGTATGCTGCAACTTTAGTTCATGCTTAACTGATGTGTAATAACGTACAGAATTAACTTTTAGTCATAAATGCCTTTTGGTTAAAAATATGTTCTTTGGAACATTAGAAAGTAAAAATAATCAGTAAAAATAGGTTTGAGAATAATTAGATGACTGCCCAAAACGAAATGCTACAGAATAATTTTAATACAGCTGTAGTAAGCAGTATACCAACCAGGCGGCGGTTTCAGGATTTTGCTTTTTAAACAAAGCTTCTCTTCAAAGTTAGGCATATACTACTCGTAACGTTTAAATCGCATCGAAACATAACAATTTGAATCCCGTCTCCGTCTGGTGGTGGATCAGCTATTTTTAGCTGGTGAGATACTATATTGGACTTGCTCCCTTGCCCTAAGTTAGCTTTTAATTGAAATTGTCTAATTTTGTTTTACGGACATGCTCACAAATAATTTGAAACATATATATGCAAAAATGTATATAGAGTGATATTAACCAGGTTGAATCGTGGGCTACATGAGCACCGCGTAAATGAAACTTCTCGAGCAATGCGAGTGAAAAATAACTCACATATTTTGTTTAAATTTTTTACCAAAATCATAGTTTGGAAGGCGACAGTATTGCATACACAACATGTTACTTCTGAAAAATAAATGTGTATATATATACGTCTTATGCCTAAAACATGTATAAATTTATACTGCGTTGTTTGATTAGATTGGCTTTTACGGCTAATTTGCCGTAGAAAATGACCGATAACTTGATTAGTGATTGATGTAAGTGTCCATTACGTTTTAAAAAGCAATAAATTGCAAATTATTAATCATTGTCTTGAACTGCAAAGGATTTTAATTTTAGAGGCAAAATTTGCCGTCGGTAGTGGTGCCAAGGTGATTTCGGTGTGCTATTATGTTGAACAGAACGACTGGTGGATAGCAAAACAAATAAGGAAGCCAATGCGATCGACAATTACTGCAATTGACTGGCATCCAAATAGTATTTTACTTGCAGTTGGTTCCTGTGACTTTAAGGTGCATATATTAGCTTTGAAACATTGTGAAACTATACTTTTTAATATTTTAATGTCGTCCGTCGCAGTACTGTCATTTGGCGTCATCATCCGAACCGGGCGGTATCGTATGCGAATTGCTCGTGCGATATTACACTTTTGTGGACGCTAGCCTTTTGCGATAGACGGCATTGCATGTGACGTATAGTGCCATCCTTACCATACGATTTTTCGCACGGTTTACGTTAATATATGTAATCTTTTGGTGCAAAGCAATTCACAACAAATTTATACAGCTATATCAAGTACTTCTTAAGCAGTAATTTATTTTTTAAGTCAAAATCGTTCATTTTTGTAACTAAATTTTTAGCGAAATCAACCTTATTTTAATTAAAACAGAATCAATCTCAGCTTGCCAACAAAGAAAACAACGGTAGCAAAACTAAAATTACTCTGATAGCGGAACTTGTGCAGTAACAACATTTTTGTTCTATAATTACGGCGCTAGTTTTTTGCAGTTTTTGTTTCTTGTGTATTCGCGTGTGTTATGATGCAAAAGTGCAAATTTTATCACATTTGATTGAACGTATAATATTGTTGAAGTTGTGCTATATATAGATTTTTTGCTTTGTTGCAAACCTAAGATTCTAACAGTATCAAAGCAAAATTCTGTGTTGGATTGCAGGCCCGTGTTTTTTCCGCGTATGTCAAGGAAGTCGATGATAAACCGGGCCCAACGCCGTGGGGTTCAAAAATGCCGCTAGGAGAATTGATGTCAGAATATTTCAATCGTGAGTCACATCTAAGTCGTGGTGAGGTGAGGTTTTGTTTGAATTGGTTATGCATCAAATTTCACGACCGATACAATTTCAACTTTGCAGTTTGAGTTGTTTGCTTAAAACATCACAAACGATAGCGACAAACACATTATTTGATTTTGCTGTAATGTTGCAAAATCTACGTATAGGAAATGTTTAGGAATAATTTTTAAAAGATTCATAAACGTTACTTATACGTGTTTTAGCTGGATGGGTACACGATGTTAAATTTTCTCCAAATGGTTCTCGTTTGGCCTGGGTTGGTCACGATTCGTCGCTATGCATTGCAGATGCTGGTGCTAGCTCAGAAAAGTAATTAATTTTTTAGTTTTTCCACAATGGTTTTTTCTTAAAATATATGTTATAATGGTGCGCTACAGATATTATCGTTGGCGGTGTTGGCTTCAGTTTAAGTGGCTTTTTGTTATCATTTGCACCCTCGTTCCGGTAATATACATTGTTTCGAATTAGGTTTGTTTATCGATTCTCAATGACTAACACAGAGTATTTAGGCAGATAAAAGATTAGTGATATGTTGTAAATTAAGTACGTATATATGCGAACCAGAAATGTGCTGCAGTAGTACTTGCGTATTTGTTGCCATAATAAATTTCTTAATAGCAAAAACTCAGGGTATGGGTGGCAAACTTTTATTGTCACTTTTTATTTAAAAAGTCATTTCGGCTTTCGTTGTTTTAAGTTGTATATATAGCCGCTTTTACTGTTATTTCCCCATGTCTTACGATGTGTTTATGTTGTCAGGGTAAAATACTCAAATTTGTTGCAATATATGGCTTTCAGGATGCAAATAACGTAAGTAGAATATATCATTACCGGAGCCGGGGGTTGACAAAGTTTGCCAGAGCCAAAAGTATAACCAAATCAGTCAATTAAAATGATGTTAAAGTTGCTTATTTTAGCAATAACGTATATAGTTTTCAGTGCTATCAAAGTTTTGTTTTGGTTGCTTATGAGAAATCTTCCAACATAAAATTTTGAACATTTAAGGATCTTTAAATGCCTTCATTTTTGAAAATTTAAAAATTTTTCTGTACTTAAATTACCAGAACGTTCACCAAAAATCGTTTCGCACTCGTCACCCGACTGTCCGTCTAACCGAGGTGTACACCTTCGGTTGTATCCTGCTTTTTGGTGCATTTTATTGTTATTAAGCAAAGCTGCAATCCAAGTTTAAAACAAATCCTGCATAATCTGAATTGTATTTTACTAGTTTTGTGTGGTGCAATATTGTAGCGGGCGCGTGGAGTCTCCCCCTGGTAAAGCCCCCAGGATTGGCAGGTAAATGGATGTTGCATGGGTGTAGTTAATAGACTTGTGGCCAGGGTGCGGCTGCATGTCTGGATCCGGTTTAATATCCGGCAAAAACCAATATTCGGTTCCGTGATCCGGTCAAAATTTAACGCATACCGCATATTTATGGCGGTGGTTCCAAATTTGATCGAACTGCTTTTACAGGTGAGCGTATTTAGTATTCTGTTGCGATTGCATTTCTGGGCTAGTCTAGAAGTTCAAGTTTTGATACGCTGCAACAAAAATGAAAACTTCACGCTAGCAATTCTAATTTTAGTAAACATTTGGTTTGCGCGGCACAAAACTTCAAACAATGCTCAGGTTTATATGCTATATCCGGATTATATCCAGTTCCGGTAAAAACTTCACTATCCAGTTATGGTATCCAGTAAATTAATATATGGTCGCACCCTGCTTGTGACCTAACCTAATGCATGCATCGCCAAAAAAGTTTTTTTGTTTTGCTGCCGCATAATTGTGTTATCTAACTACAGCAATTTATGCATCTGTGATGAAGCTAACACTATAACTGACATTACCGTGGACGGTATTTTGGAATCGAAGGATAACTTAAATAAAAAATTCGAACGGGTTCCTTGCTGTACAAACTCAAAAAGTATCGAACAATTTTTTACAAAAATCCCAAAGGAGGGATGACCTCTGAATCCCTCTGGCTATAATCTTTGTAGCTGACGCACCGCTATGTATAGTAAATCTGTTGGTGTTGGGGTGGTTGCTGTTTTTTAATATAATGCAAAATTGGTCGCAACTTTGAAAGTGTCGTTTTTGCGTCTCCCGGTCTCATAGAGAAAACTGTTGGAAGTTTTCGGTTTTGCTCAAAACTGAAATATCTTCGGTTATTTCAAAAAAGTGTTATGAGAAATAAGTAGTAAAAAATCTTGGCTCTTGTACGTTTTCAGTATATACACATTTAAGGTTATGGCATAATGTTAGGCGTTAGGTTAACCTTTGCGTAAGCTTAGGCGTATTTGGGTTCCTGTTTTTTTTATTGCATTAATTTTTAATGCAGATTTGTGTACAAGTGCGTTAAAATATAACGTATTGATTGCATCGTAAAAATGTTACGTATTGTTAACAGGAATTAGTCTTATTGCTGAAGAGGTATATGACTATTACTATGATAATCAAATTTGGGGCTGTTTTGATTTGTCTCAATCAGGGTGGCAACTAATGTTCGGAATCGGATTCGGCAAAGCTTGTGGTTCGGATTCGGTAAAAACTTGTAAAGCCGAGTCCAAAAGCAGAATCAAACAGTGTTTGGCAATATATATGTTTTTGAGTTTTAAACCATAAAAATTGTAAATATCATGTTATATTAATAAAAAATTCTGTTTCAGGTCACAAACCTTAAAACTGAGGTTGGGCACGAAATATATTAACGTTTAGAAGTTATGCGTCTGGCATTGCGTTGATATTCTGAAACAAATAGATATAATTGAAATTTGCAACATGCAAGATTCAGATTCGGCAAATTAGCAATGGATTCGGATTCGGTCAAATCGTAGATTCGGTGCCACCCTGGTCTCAATGACAATTAATTGCATGAGCGATAAGTCTGATCAGTATTTTGCTGACTGTAACGTATATTGAAATTTTGATAGTTTCCAAATTTGTACGCGCATGTTTATTTTCGTTGAGATTAGAGATATTTGGTATTGTGCATTTGCATGTTATGTGTTGTTGAAGTAGCACAATGAGTGTGTTGCCTTTTGCCGATTTGTGTTTTTTGTTGATTCGGTTAGTACATCTTCACCTGCTTGTGGTTTCAATGTTTCAGTGCGGCATTTTCTGTTGTTGAAACTTTGATGTCGTGTGGCGTTAGCGTCGCAACGTAGCAGTTTAGCATCGGCTTTTCCAGGAAGTTATTGGTGCTTACTTTGAAATTTATGTCACATGCTTCGTTCGTCTTAGTGCAAACCATGAAATCTGTAGGATGGATTCTGGTTCGGATTTAGTGTCGGTTCTATTTGAAATGTATATTTTTAGTCTCGACTACTGTAACGGTGAAGAAGCCTAAGTTTTGTTTTCTATAGTCTCTCTGACATCTCTTTATTAGACCCTTGATATGCCCTGTCTACAGCGTTCCAATCCGGCAATGTTTTTGTTCCAATTTCGGTCCACCGGTAATCCGATACCAGAATTGTGGAAAGTTAGATTTCCGTCATTAATTATCAGCCGTCGCAAGTGCGGCTTTACTTAATACTTCACTTTACTTATTTTACTTGCATGTTTTTTTGTTTTAGTATAACTACGCTCAAAGAATGGTGTTTGCCGTTTACAACTTGTGAATGGATAACAGAAAGCAGTATCGTTGTTGCAGTAAGTTGCCAAGCTTGTAGTAAGTGATCTACGCCTGGTAAAGATGACCGGGACAGGGCCAGACGGTGCCGGGGCCATACGGTATCATGGACGAAACCAGAAAAACATCAACCTATTTGCTCGAACGCTGAGTTAAAAAAAATTGCTAAACAGCTTCAAAAACACTTCAAAAATTTGTTCAATAAACGCATTAACAGTAACTTCACGACGTGGAAGTTTCAAGAAAATGTCGCGCGACGCGTTATGATAAAAACGGTACCGCGCCCCCAGGTACATGTTCACGCAAAAGGAACATAAAATTTGAAGTTTAGTGTATTTTGCTGGCCCAGACCCCGGTACCTGGGCCCGGCACCGGCCCCGGGTATAATCCTGGCACCTGGCCTCCGGACATCTCTAACGCCTGGTATCTAGTTTTTGAAGCTTATGCTTGGCTTGTGTTTTTGATGGCTTGTAGTTGCGAAACTGTACTATTTTCTATGTTTTTACAAGTTGTTAGCTGCTTGAAGTAAAGTTTTGATAAACTTGAGCTCTCAACGATGACATAAATGGGTTTCCTGAAATTTACTTTGCAAACTTGAAACAAGTTGACACATAACATAATTTATCACGTTTTTATCCTGAATTTCAAGGAAAATTTTGTTCATTTATGTTGTGTTTTACATTATTTACTACAAGATTAACGGTTGCCGTTAAAATATTGTTGCTTGTGCGAGCAGTTGCGTTTCTTAGCACGTAGGAACGTTGCGTAATTCTAAGTCAAGTCGGAGAATACCATCTTTTGTGATCTTGCAGGTTTGTGCTGCATACATTACTTGTTTTTACAATACGTGTAATGCTGTAATGAAAGCTAATATGAGCCATGTTAATATTAGAGGCCTGCCCCCTAAACTTATGCCTTAACCTAATCCTAAAAAAGTAACCATGATCTTTAGCCTTTGCCTAGTCATCGCAGTCCCTAAGTCGCCAATCCCTGTCGTCAAATGGTCAAGCCTTTGTAATTAAGATTTGCCAAACGAAAAATATTGTAGTGTTTCTTGATACATTTTAGGGTCACGATTGTTGTCCATTTTTGTTTCGATACACTGGACCCAGTAAACTAGAATTTGTGTCCAAATTGGACGTGCCTTCGGAACGTAAAGCTTCTGGTTTCTCGTAAGTTGTCTAATATCGCGGTTTATGTTGTACCTGCTGTGAAATAAATCTAAAATGTATAAATCCATAGTTTACATCGAAAATTGACTGAAACAAATTACGAAACCAACAGCAGTTTGTCACGATTGATAAGCAATTCGTTCGCATCATGACGCTAATCCGCACTCGTTTGCATCACTGGTACGCGATTTTCGGACGGCAATTTATTTTACTATATAATTTTAGAGCTATGAATAAGTTTCGAAACTTGGACGCTAAAGCTGACGACAGTATGGCAATCGATAGTACCCTGAAAACGCTTCATCAAAATTCCATTACGTAAGTGGTTTGATTTTATTTTAATTTGATGAAAGGCAATGTTTCTCCCTCCTCACACTACTGTTTATTAATTTAAGCTTAGAACGATGTTTAGGCTAAGCACGATTCGAAGCCTGAGCCTAATTTATGAATTTAGGTATTATGTGTGGCAGGAATGTAGACAAGTACCCAGTTACCAGGGCTCAGCCGGATACCAAGTACCGGAGCCGGTCAAAATAGTTAAACTTGATCGCGCTAGTGTAGTACAGCTTTCTGCAATATGTTGTAATTTTGCTTTTAAAAAGTCTGTATGTTTATTTTTGTATTGTATAATATACAATTACATTAATATGCTTTTCAACAATAAATATCCGGCAATGTAGAATACTTACCTGAGCCGGATGTCAATTTTTTTGCCGAAGTCAGATATCCAATTGAACCCTGGCCCAACGGATTGGATGTATAGTTGTACAGGAATGTGATTTTTAAACAATAAAGTTTATTACGATTTAAGTAAACCAGATGATTTGTCCGCAGCATCAGTTTTAATTACTGTTAACGGAAAACTGATTCGCCTGTAATTGACGTTTATTGGTTTTTCACCTCTTTGGTGTCGATTTGCAAACCATCGATTCAAGGAAACCGAGACCGAGATCAGCCAAACTCCGAGACTTGTCGAGACCGAAACCGAGACCGCCCATCCCTGCTGATTGCACCCAGTTCCATACTCTTATTATAAAGAGTGTTTTATCGTGCTCATGACAATATTAAAACGTGTACATTAAGTCCTAATACTTACTTAGCGTTGTATTTTAAGCAAAATTTTATGGTTTTAGTCAGATTGCGCGTTACGCAGGACATCACGGACAAACAACGAAGTTCAGCACGTCCGGTATTGATGGACTACTTGTACTATGGGATCTCCAGGTACGGCATATTGTGGTTTGAAAGCGTTTTGTGTTCTGCACTAAATATTAGGGTTGTGCTATAATTTTATTGACGTGCGGCGCCGTCCGTTACCCGCACGGTCCCGTGCGGTGCTGTCCGTCACACGTACGGCGCCGTCCTTTACCGTCACCATACGGTATCGTACGCCGTTCGTCATTCGTACGGCGCGGTCCGTCACCATACGGTATCGTACGCAAATTGACGGTTACGTACGGCGGCGTACGAGTGACGGACGCCACCGGACGTCAAACATAGCGCAACCCTTTATTCATGCGTATAAATTCGATTGGTCAGGTTATTTGACGCGCTTTTGTAAAAAATACAGCCAATCTGAAACTTTCAGTAATTATTGGTATTATGATTTATGCTAACAATTCAATCAACACACAGTATGTTAGCTCGTAATTCAATATGAATGCTGGATTATACTCACAGTGTTTATGCCTGTTCGACATCTACACCATGTTTTAGGCATCTATTGCTTTCTGTGAAAGTAATTAAAGAATGTTACAAAACTTTGAAGTTAATAATTTGACGTTAAATACTAACATTTTCTTACAAATATTAACATGGATTGTTTTTGTAAGGTTCAAACTTTTTAATATGGTAGTGGCATAACCGAGCTGGACAATATGGGAAGAGCAGGGTAATAACACGAGTGCAAATTCGATTTGGAAACAAAATTGAATACTGCAGACGGAACACATTTTTGAGGCAACTCATATATAGAAAGTTTGAACCATTTTAGGAAATGTTTTAATATTTTGTTGTTCTGGTTATTCATCAGTTATATCTTAATGGCTCAGCATATTAATATCTCAAAATTGTTTTTGATACGCTGAAGCAAAAATGAAAAAATTCAAGCTGATATTTAATTCTAATTGAGTAAACATTATTTATTTTGCGTGCATCATATACTTCAAATAGTGTAGACGTTTAGATGCTATATCCTATTAATATCCGGTCGCACCCTGGTTGCAAGATACTTTTTCGGTTATATTCGGGATAAAAAGACTCAAGCTAGTGATGTGCCGATGCGAAAAGTTTTGTCGATACCGCGTTCGAGTCCTACTTTGAATTTTGCTGGTGGATTGTGTTTTGTGGAACAGGCAGAATCAGCATATAGTTTAACAATCGTAAACCACTAAAATACGCAAGCACATTGTTTTAATTAATTTTTTCATACACAACAGCAAAAGACTCACATGATTATTGTCGATGCCGATTACTTGGCACATCCCTGACTAAAATACTTTTTCGGAACCAGTGTAATTTGCTGAAACCTGCATAATTGAAAATGATAATGAATTATAGATATTTAATAGAGCGAACGGCATTAACTTTTAATTCTGGTACATGCTACTATGTAGCAACAGTGTAACCGACGTTTTTTAGATTTTTGCTAACATTTCTAGCATTTAGTAAACGTTGCAGTGCCGTCTAATATTGCAGTTAAAGTCACACGTCAACGTATACGTAGATATAGTAATGTAGACCGCAGGGTGGCACCGGATCTACGATTTGACCCAATCCGAATCCATTGCTAATTTGTCGAATCTTTTCAGAATATCAACGCAATGCCAGACGCATAACTTCTAAACGTTAATATATTTCGTGTCCAACTTCAGTTTTGATATTTGTGACCTGAAACAAAATTTTATTAGTATAACATGATGTTTACAATTTTTATGGTTTAAAACTGAAATAACATATTGCCGAACTCTGTTGCATTCGGCTTTTTCACTACCGAATCCGAACCTTTCTTGCCGCCCTGGTAGACCCGGTCGAGCCGTTAATCATATGAGCACAACTCAAAGGAAATTTCGCGAGCAAAACGAGCCAGAATCCATACTCATTTTTTGTTACGTTCAAAATTCTCAAAATAACTTTACGTTCAAACGTGCGACCCCCAAATTTTTTTATGTAATTCTGGTTTTGGACCCTATTAGATATTGCTGGATTTACACGCGGCACCTATTTTCTTTAGGGACCGGAACATGATAAGAATAATTAAATATTAACAACCGGAAGTGCAGCTTTGGAAAAACATTAATGAGTTAAAGGTCCGCACAAAATGATGTGTTGTTAATGCTGAAAAATAGCATACTTGCCGGCACCATGTATTGCATCCAAACGCGCGTAGACAGGAAAGGCTTAGCGATCAACCGGTTCTTGTGATTTTGTCTTTCGGTTTTCAGGATGTTTTCCCGTTGGCTGCGCGAGAAACCGTTTTCCAAATTGTTGTATGACGTAACGCTCTTTTCCGATGTCTTAGCTACGATTCGGTTACGTAGTCGTGTTTCCTTTGATGTTATTGTGTTTTCATTGTTATTTTCAGGAATTAGGGAAGAAAATTCCGTCGATCAAAATCACTTGAATGATGACGATGCTGAATTTTCAATGGTTTGAATATTTTAATTTTAATTTAATCAAGCCAAAACATTGTTTAATCCGAAGAATAATGAGTCTAAGTCTCTTTTACACTTTCCCTCACACATTTTTATAAGGTGACGGCTCAGGCTTAAAAATATACGTGTAGGCTTTGGTAGACATTTTTCGAAACCTAAGCGTTTAGCCTAAGTATATATGTGAGCGGAAAGTGTACAAGGGCCGGTTTTAATACAAACGGCAGCACGAATATGCGTTTTAAACATCTGTATGCTTATTGCTTGATATTCCCATATCTCTATTCGACGCGTATTCAAACAAAATCAAAACGGGGCATATTAATAATGGTGTTTAAATGTGTTACGTTACGTTTGTGGGGCAAGAATCGGTTGGTGGTTTAACATTTGTTTTTTCGCTGGTGATATCCTGCCGCGCTGCTGGTCTCCACAGCGTTCCGGTATGGATTAGCTGGAAACGTAAAGCCTCATTATTGCCAAGGGTCATTTGTAGTTTGTTAATCTGAATTTTAAATCAGATGAAGTCCGTAGTTGTCGATACAAAATGGGAACAAAATTTTGGAACAGTGACTAGCGATGCTGCTTCAAGTTTTGGCCCATGTACAGGTGAGGTGCGGATCGTTTCCGCGGGACTTAAGCTTAAGCTTCAAACTATTTCATGCTTGGGATTATGCGTATTGAGTGCGCTTATACACTGTTGCGACCTCTCATTGGTACATTGGCCAAGGTATCAGTGCACACTGACAGTAAGGGTGGTGCTATATTTGTTGACTATCAAGTCCATGAATTGACGTATCGGACCGCATGACAATTTGTAAGCAAAAAATTTTGTACTTAATACGGCACCGTCGGACGCATAAGTATAACGCCACCGTTACGGTTGCGCAATACTTTGCTGAGTCGGACGGCGGCGTGGGGTAATTTTTAATAAAAAGTTTTACAGCGCGGCGACAATAGCGCAACCCTTCGAATATGAGTCCTACGGAAGGATTTTTGTATAAATGCGTTCGCTACCGTTAGTTTATAATATTTATATGCGGTATAGAATTAATTATGGGCATGTAATATATGCAAGAAACATTGTGATATTTAACCATTATGCTTGTATTAAGTTGCTTTGAGTGAAATGATTTTTGATTTTAGAAAAATTTTAAAAATTCATTTCTGAAATTTTTAGGCATTAATTTATAAGTGCGTGGCGTTTATTTGTTCACAAAAATTGTAACCTTTTTGAGTTTTGATTACACTGACAGCACCGCAATGATTTTGTGACGTGCTTGATCTGACATATTTTCGAATTTCGGCGATGCATATATTTTACTGCAAAGTGTACCAGTTTGGTTCTTGGGTAGATGTTCCAGCGAAAAAGACACAAAAATTGGTAAACAAAATCATTACAGAACACCAGTGAACTCTGTGAAGTCAAATGTATCCAAGTTAATCTGTGATTTAGTGAAAATTAGCTAAATCATTTCTTGGTAAGCCAGTCAATGCGTCACGTGTTTGTTTGTTTACTCTGTTCGTCGTTATGCGTTTATGGTGCCAGTAATATATTGCTTACATCAGGTATGTGTTACTCGGTATGTATCAGAGTGGGTCGATTTTGTTGCAATCCTTACACTAACTGATAGTAGTTACTATACACGTTTGAGACTATGGACCTCGGGCTTTAAGTGATGTAGCAACGCGGATGTATAATCACGTCAACATATTAAAAAATATTAAGTTTGCATGGCTGCGTAGCTGAGTGGTTAGAGCAGCGGACCGGTAATGCGTACGTCGTGGGTTCGAGCGCCGCCGCAAGCGTGGCAAAATTTTCGTGAAGGGCTCTGTATGGTACTACTTAACTTAGAATTGTTATCTTTAGTAAAAATAATAAACTGGATTTTGGAAGCAATTTTGTTTATATTTTCGTAGTAAATACTATAATGGCTTTAAGGTTTTACAATTAATATCGCTATGTATGTTATGGTTATGAGTGTTTTATTGTGATTTATCTTATTGTTATATCGGCCTAAAATTAAAACAAGTTTTATATATTTTTGGAGCAGATAAAGTGTGGAATAACAGGGAGTAACCGGATATCCGGTTCCGGTAATTATCGGTATCGTTTCCGTTATAGAAATACCGCAAATTCGTATATTTTTACGTTCAAAATTGGTTATAAATTTAATGTAAATTTCGCAATTGTTCATTACAGAAGTGCTGCAATTGTCGGAACTGAAACAAAAAATCCGTAGTCTTAAAAATCTCGATGCATCCGCCATTTTTTCTTCAAAATTCTAGAAAGTCGGGTGAATATTCGCACGTCTCAATTGTGTTGGCAGAAAAATTAAACCTATTTGAAATATTACATACTTCAATATCCGTTTCCGTTGTTTCGATCAAGTTTTCTCGATGTACTCAAGTATTGGACATGATATTTTTATACATCCGGATATCCAACGTTTCCTGGCGGATAGTTGTACAGACACCCCCGTATATTCGGCTGAAATTTTATTTCCTAAGCTTAACTTATTAGCTCCTAAATGAAATGCCCTGTGACTAAAGTCGACGTTATAAGAGTAAAAACCCCGGCATTAATTAAAAAATCTTGATGTGTTATATCCACAGATAAAATGCGTCCATGTGAAAAAATGGTCAACTTACCTCCTTTTGATTACTGACAACAAACCGGTGCAGTATCCAGAACCTGATGACAACACACATTCAGATTACTTAAATCTCAATTTGGAAAAATTAGTTTGAACTTCGATCAAATGCCGTACAGTGACTTAGCGTAAAATTAAGATGCGTATAAATAAGGCTCATGTTAGATTTCGGTGCAAACCATTTTTGCGTGGCACTGTAATCGCTGGGTGCAACCGGATTTGTAAAATACCGGAACCGGATAGTTAAAAAATACCGGAATCAGAAAATAAAAAATATTTGTTACCGAAAAATTCATTTTTAAGCGAGCGTTTTTAATGCTGTAAACAAACCATTTTGAATTCCAAAGTCCTGAAACAAATCCAGTAGGTGGAAATATATGATAAACAAGTTGTTAAAGTGCCCCTAACCGGGCCATAGAAAAAGATATGTTTTGAAAATTTCACAACTTTACAAAAGTAACTTTGTTCTGATACGGGTATAGATACTGAAAAGATCGAACAACATACAAAATTGAATTGATACTAACTTACCAAGATTATTAAGTCACTCATAACCACTAACTTACCAAGATTATTAAGTCACTCATAACCGATGCACCAACCCCACCAATTATTATTTTAATCCATCCGCATTCATGATAGTTTGCTCTACCTAGCTATGTATATTCCTGTTTTTAAAACAATTTTCTTTACAGATTTTAAAAAAGTCAACGCACAATATGACGAAAAACCAGAAAATGTAGCATCAACTGTTGCATAACAATACGCTAAGCCAACACACTAGGCAATGCTTAAAAAATAATTGTTGGCTCTATGTACCGGGGCTGCGTAGTTTTATAGTTTACTTCGACGCCGTTTATCTGAGTCAAAATACGAAGAAAATTTGCACAAAAATTAGAGCAAACTTTCGCCTAGTTTGCTACTACAGAATTTGAATGGAACCTGACATTGTATGTAGTAAGCTTATAGTATGATGTTGCTACATGCGATAAATTATACATATCTACACTAGCTGCATGAAAATATGAACGATTTTTAGAATCAAAAATTTTGGGTAAAACATATAATAATAATAATAATAATAATAAATAAAATAAATAAAATAAAATAAATAAATAAATAAATAAATAAATAAATAATAATAAAATAAGAGACACTACCGTGTCCTTATGATTATGGAGTATGGCACAAATTGGAAATTTTGGCAATGCTACGCTCGGACAATTCTAGATAAGTAAATAAAGTTAGAATAATATGCCAATTTTTGTTAAATTTTCGAACGATAAAAAATTTTCAATACCCAAAATACCGGAAAATTCCAGGGAAAAATACTGGATGTCTTACCGGAACCGGATAGTGAAAAATACCGGATTTTCCTACCGGAGCCGGAATTCCGGTTGCACCTTGTGTAATAAATAGCATAAACTTTGATTTTATTTTTTATATCTCTCAAGTTTGAATATTTGAATATTGCATTCTTAATAGACTATACTGTATTGACCCGAATAAAAGAGGGGGTAATAAGAGGGGGGTCCCCATTTTGGGTCCGAATCAATAGGAGTCCGTATCCCTAATAAGAGTCCGTAAGCGGATAGAGTCCCTAAACCCTAAACTTTAAAGCGTACTTAAATTTTGAAAGTACATTCCTAAATATATCATTGAATTATCGCTCAAGCTATTGACACAAGACAAATAAACGTTTAATTCAACGGATAATTGCAGTACCGGATATATCAGTAACGAAGGGCGGCGGAGCGTGGGTTAAAAATAAATAACAGTCCGTAACCGAATAAAACAAGGGGGTACCCTCTGGAGAGACCAAATAAATATCAGTCCTCCCCTCTTATTCGAGTCAATACAGTAATGTCTTGAATTTTGAAGGTATATATCGAAAACGCATGCCGATTTCTGTGCATTAACCGGATATTGTACGCTTTGATGTTTTACGCCGCTTACAATATATAAAGCATCAATGCGGTTTATAGCCTATTTTTCGCGAACTTCAAAACTATGCAACTGGATATGCAAATCCACACTCTGAATAGTTATTAATACTTCAAAAACTGTTCAAATAAACAAATATATTTTACAGAACCACGAAAAATTTGACACTACCCAAACTGCTGAAACCTACGGCCAAAATTCTATCCATTGTCGGAACCAGGAACAATTTTAGCTACAGCCATGCAGCAAACCTACCGTTGTACCTTGCTAGTTTTTAGAAGTTGACCGAAGCAAAATACAAAATTAAAACGAAACGAGCACTATTTGTTATTTAATATATATTTTTATAAATTCATGACTAAAAATAAATTGTTTTTAATATTTTAATCCGTAAACATTTTCAAAAACGTTTACATCTGTGTTAATTTTAACCGCAACTGCAGCAATGAAACGCACGCAATGCGAAGAAACTTTTAGAAAACTGTGTCAAGTTTATAATTCCTATAATAAATTTATCGCTCTACGCTGCATGTTTTGTAGACTATTTTAAATAGTTGGTAAAGCCAGTTTAAGCGACCCGAATAAGAGTGATGGAGACTGGTAATTATTTGGCCTTTCCGGTACCACCTTGTTATTCGACTACGGACTTTTATTTATTTTTAACCAACGCTCCTTTATACTTCGTTACTGATGTTTCTGGTTACTGCAACAATTATCCATTGAATTAAACGTTTATTTGTCTTTTATCAATAGCTTAAGCGATAATGCAAGGTTATACTTAGGAATGTACCTACTTTCAAAACTTAAGTAAGCTTTAAAGTTTCGAAGTCAACTTTATTTGGTCCTGGAGTCGTTTACGCACAACAAATAGAGACAAGTGATATTAACGGACTCTAATTAGGGATTACGCACTCTATCCGCTTTCGGACCGAAATGGTGACCCCCTCCCTCTTATTATATACCCCCTTATTCGGGTAACTACAGATCTGCCGGATTTTCGACAATTGTTGCTGCGGATTATTCCGATCAGGGTTTATACAACCGGAGGTCTTCCTCCGACTCTGGCTCTAAAAGAAAACTGACTCCGGCTCTGGTAAACTTTCTGCCGAAGGTTACAAAATTTATTTGTTTGCTACGTTTCGTTTTAACATTTAATTCAATTTTTAGGCAGAAATTAGCGATATTTTGTAAAAAAAGCGTAAAACCGAAACATTTTAGCAACACCTTACAGATATTTGGTAAAACATACTGCAATAGGGTACGCTTAAGCTTTGGACTAATTTTTTGTTTAGGCTTATGCTTAAGTCTTAGATATATAAGCTCATTCTTACGCTTAGATTTAATAGGATTAGTAAAATATGCTTATGCTACTGTTACTGATGTGCCATTTGCCGTATTAATTTACACCACAGGCTGCGTTTCCTTAAACTTTCAATTCCTAGCAAGCCAACCATTATAGAAAGTTATCGAATCAAAGACGTATATTTTTCAAATTCTCAACAAACAACGACTTTAATTTGACTGTTTTTGTACGCGAAATTAATTGCGTTTCACAAAATTTCAAATGTGATCATTGTTCACAGAAATTAAAATTGGAATTTTAGTTTTTTTTAAAAAATTATTTAGTTTATATTTGATATTTCACCAGGTAATGTTTTGCTTCTGTCGGCGTTAATATAAGAGATACCGTAGTGGATTTTTCTAGGCCGCGCATAATTGCTACGTATATACGCGATCTATAAATTTTAATAGTAAAACAACACTTATTTCTGGTCATTATTAACTGTTTGGTATTTTAGAAGATTCTTTTGTTTTGTTTTTTTTCAAAATTGGCGAAAAATATATCACAAAACGTGACCAATAGGAAAATAACCTAATTTTGCGTAGAATTTTGTTGATACGAAACGTTTATTTGTTGTTATGACTGCAAGAAAGTATAGTGTTTTGAACACTGATGCCCGATGATAACTTGACACATTTAAACAATTCACAAAAGATTTTTGCCATTTTTCTTTCAAAAAAATAATTGATCAGAAATTGTTGTTATAATTGTATTTTATGCTGTTGTTGTTCAATTAATATTTTACTGTATTCTGTAAATTTATAAAACTTCAGTGGAAATTCTTCGGTGCGCTATCTGGGTATAGTTTGGCCGGAACGTTTTCCTGCGCGACTGTAATAGAGTAAGCTTACGCTTTAGATGAACTTTTTTGCTTAGGCTTAGAAATATGCTCATCCTTACGCTTAGACGTAGGTTTAGGTATAGGCTGCATTCTTACGCTTAGGCTTAGGCTTAGGCTTAGGCTTAGGAATATGTTTATACTGTAGTTCTGGCCTTGTTCTATACATGGCTTTGTTAAGCCGTAAACGTAAACATAGTGTACATATTATTTATTAATTTAAGCAGAGGTCTATAAGCTCCTGGTTGTTTACGTAAACATATACATTGAATTTATAATATCTCAAAAACTGACGTGATTTTGGCCAATAAAGATTACGGGCGGAACGTTTTTTGTGACACTGCAATAGAATAGCATTTAAGCTGTAGCGCAAATTTTTTTGTTTACTTAATATGCTCATAGGCTTTGGCTTCGGAATATGCATATGTTACTGTTATGAATCTGTTCTATGGCCGTAATTTTTAATATCGTATTTATCACCCATGAATGTGTAGAACAACTATGGTATAAATCGTAGGCCTTAACCCCTTCTCACATTGAGTTGCCTGTAGGCAACTCAGCGCACTGTATATACGTTAAATAGTATATATCGCGCAGTGTTTAACAATTGCAACACATATACATAGTACAAAATCACCACAAGACGTGAGAGCCCCCTCGGGCTCGTGCGTCAAGCTCCTATAGCGGAGTGGTGATGGTATACGCCTCCCACTCCAGTCACTGGAGTTCGAATCCTAGCATAAAAGTAGATCTCAGGAGAAATAGAAAATATTCATGTGAGAAAGGGTTAATATTAAAAATTTGAGCCAATGTATGGAACAGGGCCGTTACGGTAGTATATGCATATTCCTAAGCCGAAACCTAAACGTAAGCAAAAAAATTAGTCTAAAGCTTAAAGCTTACTCTATTGCAGTTCCACAGAACAACGTTTCGCCCGTCATGTTTGCATGGGACGAAATGTGCAACTTATATGTGTATATATCGATGTACTACCGTGTCCCTGTGATTAAATCTATTGTTCCCAATTTTTCAAAATACTTTCAGGATCAATAGTTCTAAATGAAAAAAAATCATTTTGTAAATCATTGCAACAAACGTTAGCTGCGGCAGAGTGGGATTTTTACATGGTAATTCGGCGACAATTCATGCGAAGATGCCGTTGCGAAGTAAAAAATCGCACAGACCCACAGCGCCACCGGCATTGCCTAACGCGCACTCAGTATCGAATCGTACCCCAGGACATCGATTTGGTACCAGTGATACCAAAGTCGATATTTCGCGTCAAAATTCGACTACAAATTCGCCAAATCGCTGCGGAGTTGAACGCAACTCAAATTGGCAGTATTGCGACCACACAAGCAAAAAGTGCACAAATCAAACCAGCGGAGATGATGCAGTAATGACGCAGGAAAACTCGAGTTATCTCGACCGTCGACGAGGAAAAGGATCAACCGAGTCACGAGGAAATGCACGAACAACTCCACAATCGAGTCTTGAAAAAGCACGGTTAGTAAGCAGTGGACACAGCAGTTCAGCGGATGAAATAGTTGCAACACATATCGACAGCGAACAAACCAGCCAAAGTCGAAACCCAACAAGGAACCAGTCGGCTGAAACTACCAACGCTCGACAACGTATTGTAGACGAAAACGACAGCAACAGTGAATATTACGCAGAAATACCGGCAAGCGATGATATTAATGCTACGCCGACGCGATATGGAACTGAATCGACGCCAACGAACGATGATCCGCCGATATCGAAACATATGGTGAATTCGTTGACAAAGTCGGCGTTTCGCGAAAATTACGAAAGTCATCAAAAACAGCAGCAACCAAAAGATTACTTGTCATCGACAAATAATCAAGGTTTTACTGGCGCTGACTTGATGCCTTACAGCGTCAATGCAGCAATGATGATGCTAAATCCGTATCTGTCAACCGCGACTGCTCCTGGTGCGTTTACGTTTCAAGGTCAAGATCAAGCGGTTGTGGTGACACGGCAAGGTAAATATCAAGTACTGTAATGACCCGTACAAGCAGGGGAGGTTAATAAGAGGGGGTCCCCATTTTGAGTCCCGATCAATAGGAGTCTGTATCCCTATTAACAGTCCGTAAGCGGATAGTCTTTAAACGGTAATTAGAGTCCATAAATGTCAACTATCCCTAAATTGTAGGGCATAAATGACTCCAGGGCCAAATAAAGTTGAGTTCGAAACTTTAAAGCGTATTTAAGTTTGAAAGTACATTCCTGTGTAAAACCTTGTATTATCGCTCAAGTTTTTGATACAAGACCAATAAACGTTTAATTCAACGAACAGCTGCAATACCAGATATATCAGTAACGAAGGGCGGCGGAGCGTGGATTAAAAATAAATAACTGTCCGTAACCAAATAATAAGGGGGTACCCTTATGAGAGGCCAGAAAAATATCAGTGTTTCCCCTCATATTAGGGTCACTACAGTAGTATTAATGATGATCGCAAGGTCAAAATAGACAAATTACTTTTAGTTTATACCGCAGTGGTTTACGTGGCACCTCCGTCAGGTTGAAAACGCCTAAAGGGTTAATGGAAAAATTCTCAGTATCTATAACCCTTTAATTCATAGAGTATACTATGAGCAAGTAAATACAACTATTATACGAGCAAAACAGACACCATGAGCAGTGTTTAACAAATCTAACATATATGCGCAGTGCAAAATCTCTACAAGACGTGAGAGCCCTCTCCGGCTCAATCGTCAAGCTCCTATTGCTGACTGGTCATCGAAAACGCCTCCAATCCGAGAGACTGTTGATCGAATCTTACCTTGAAATTACATTTCATATGAAATGGAAAATATTCATATGAGAACGCGAAAACTATTTTATCGTTTCTAAAATTATAATTAAGTTAAGTAAATACTTAAGTCACTAACTATATTTCAAGCATTTACAGATTACCAGTTCTTTTACACTAACTTTATGCTAATTGACACTGTAGACTAATGGCACATCCACATATTTATAGAACAACACTATTGCTTGCATCTTATGATACTTTCTTAAAATTATAATGTTAGCGACTTAGTAAGTAAGTAAAGTATAACTTAACTAAAATACTTAAGTAAGATTTCACAAACTCAGCCATTGTCTTTAAATCGTTTTTAGCAAAATTCGAAGTCTCACGTCTGGCGTGCTTTTCGTGGATCGACTCCGCAATAATCCGACCGATTCTTTGGTATTTCGCAACGCTAATCGCCAAATTTCCTCAAGCGTTCATCGTTGTTGGGATCGCGCTGACTCTGCTCAGTTTCAGCGGGATTGCAGTCTATCGAGACAACTTGATCGCGACTACATCTATGCTAGATTCAGTGATTAATGCACCGTCTGAGGCGTTGATGCCAGAAACCAGCGTAAATCAACACGTCATACGCTATCCTGAGTCAAATTCTCGCTATGACGCCATAGACATGACGTCACCGTATCATTTCAGTGCAATCATCAAAGCGGCGACTAATTTTCGTGACAGCGCAACAAAAGCAACACCGCTTGAGTCTGAGGCAACAATGAACGGTAACTTTTTCCGCGAAGAGTTACTGGATCGCTATCTCGAGCTTCAACAAAACATCGAAAGCGTTTCGGTGAGTTCTACGACTCGACGACTCAACAACAATGGCCGTAGGCAAGTCTGCTATCAGGCGAACACGAATGGAGTCGGATTGCATTATGCGAACGAATTGTGCGGTACAGTTGATACGTATTCTTGCGAAACCGATCCAGTGCTTGCCGTTATGGATGCCGAACGAACGTATAAGCTTACTTATCCGTCGGTGACAAATTATACCGCCGCAAACCGAAACCTTTATCTCGGCCGGACGTTCGGTGGAGTGTCTACAAGTCCAGGTGGAGTAATGTTGACAGCGTCGACGATACGAATGCAATACAAACTCGCTGATCGTGGCGATTTTAACTTGAACTCTCGAGACAATAAAAACAACACCAATGGACAACCACCGAGGAAATTTCCAGAATTTCGATCGAAGCGAAACGCAATTCGATCAACGACCGCACGATATGCGACGCCAACAGTTGTGCCAGATGATGACGATTGCATCGACTCGCCCGCTGTCGCTTGGGGCCGTAAATTTGAAACAATCATGAGACGAGAGAAGGAAAGTCTTCGTTTAAGCGTTAGCTGGTGGTCGCTGTCTGCGTATTTGTCCCAAGTTGCAAGTTTAACGCATAAACTGCAAACGTACTGCGGGATATCGTGCGCTGTAATAATTGCTATTTGTGCTGCATACGCGTTAATTAATTGTGGATGGACAATTCATGGCTCGTGCAGTTGGGTGGGACTGGCTTGTGGACTCACTGCAGGCGGTCTGACGGTAGTGATTACAATTGCCGGATACGCGTTGACGTTGTTGATCAATGAGTATATCGATCCTGGAACGATGCCGGTATTATTTCCTGTTGCTGGTACGTTTAGCTTTAACCCCATCTGACATTGAAGTGACTGTAATCAAATACAATTCGTCCCATATATTTACTTAAGTACGTATATGTGTAATAAGCAGCGAAGCCTGGCTTAGTGCACTGTAAATTCCAGTGAATTGATTTTAACTCATAATGAGTTGAATGCACTCAGAAGTCTAAGCTATCAAATTAGGTCTTTCAGAACTCAAAATTTGGAATTGATTGAACTCATTATGAATTATTAATTAATCAACTCACTCGGAATTAAATCAGCTCAGACTGAGTTAATATTTACTGTTATTAACTTAGAAACACCCCTAAATAGCTAATTCTATATCTGAGTTGATTAATCAACTCATTGGAATTTACAGTGTGGACATCTACGCAACCAGAAATATTTGGCATTCCTGCTCACAATTCATCATCTACGGCATATATGCTAACCAGACGTGTAGCTGGTATTCACATTGCTTTAGAGCTTAGCACAAGTATCATGGACGGTGCCGCAACTTCTATGATACGTTGTCATTGGAGAGTTGGTCACGTATATGCGACGCAATAATTGCAGTTGCGTTGCCTGCGCGCAGCGTTCGTTCTTCACTGTGCCATTAATATATGTATGCATATATAAACGTTTACAAAAAGCCTATTAAATTTCATTTTAGGCACAATACTTTTCATACTGCTTCAACTCGCAAAAGCATGGCAAAAATACGATTGCAAGCAACTATTCATAAAGCAACAACAACAACAACACCAACAACTGCCACACAATCCGATTGGCCAATGCAAACCATTCAGCGACCTGGACATTATTCGCTTGATATACGCAACCGAAATGCCGCTCGCGTTCACCATTATTGCTTGTACTGTCACAGGACTTGGCTTAGCATCGCTTTGGCTTCAAAATTTGGACGCTCCAATACTGTTGTCTCGGGCAACGCTACAATTACTGTTGACTGTGGCGCTAACAGGTGCTATTGTTTTGATTTTGTTCGGTCCGATGCTATACACCATTCATTTGATCAAAAATGACGAAAAATCAAGCAAAAAACGTCCGATTTGCTGTAAGCCGAAAACTCAACACCGTCAGCACGAACAGGCCAATGGTAAGCATTTACTAAAAATATGGGAGTCGCATACAGTATTCAACAGGGGTGTATCATACAGTTGTACCGGTGTTTCAGATACATGCCAGCGTCCATGGATATATTTCACATTTTGTGACAATTTTTCACTTGTAAACATGTAATAAAAGCGCAGATTTAGGTTTCTGAACTGAATGACATCGTTAGATTTACTAGCAATTATGCTATAGTCAACATGGCCCATGTTGGGGGCGTCCAGGTTTCTGGTAGGTCTATAAAAGAGTAGGTTTAGATTCTAGATTACATTTTTTGCTTAGGCTTAGGCTTGGGAACACCATTTTTGCAACGCTTTAGGCTTAGGCTTAGGAATACACTTAATCTATCGTTAGTTAGGCTTAGGCTTACGAATACGCTTAATCTGCTGTTACGCCCCTAAAAGTAACATTGGCCGTCAACATGATAAAATAGTATTTACAAACTAGATTAATGTAGTCTGTTTCGAACCTATACTTTAAGACATGAAATAAAAATACTTGTGTCAGAAACCTTTTCCATGTCAGGAAATTTCTTTTATACGATTATCTTCTTGTGAAATATCCTTGCTACGCCCGCGTCTGAATCCAGTTCAATTTTAGAGACCCTGCTACCAGCGTCGTACAAGCGATCGCGTATAAACGACTGTCAAAAACGTGCTTACGAAACCGTCGCCGATTCTGAGGGGATGAATATAATTCGTTTGGCGAGTCGAATCGCGTCGTCGCGTGGTGTTACCGTAGTTGGATTTGGCGTATTTGTTGCGTATATGATATTTGCCATTTGTGGCTGTCTTAATTTACAAGTCGGCTTGCGTCCAATTGATTTTGTCGACAACACAGCGGCTGTTCGCGGCTACTTACGCGATTATGATCAATTTTATCGTCAAACAGGCGCCGACAACTATGTCGAGCTTGAATTTCAAGGCCCGGTCAACTATTTTCATCCACAAGTTCGCGCTGAAATTGACGAAATGTTCGCTTGGATCGACACGCGGTCGTTCGCGGCGACAACAGCGTCTTGGTTGCGAGCGTTTGGCGAATTTGAAGCGAGTTCAATCTACTACGTTAGTCAAGACACGTTTGTACCAGTGCTGCAATTGGTATTTCTGAAACAGCCTCAGTATGCAAAGTATACCGCTGATATTATATTTTCAGCAGCGAGCGAAGAAATTACTCGCAGTCGAATGTTTATCGAACTGAACCCAAAAGGCATGCAGCACTTAAACGCAATTGTCCGTCAACTTAGGCATAAAGCTGCTAAAAGTAACCTACCGCTAGCAATCACAACTCCAGCGCGATTCGCTCTCGATCACGACATAAGCATCGAACCAGCTGTGATTGGTTGTTTGTGCATTTATGTTGCGAGCGTTGTTTTAGTATCGTTAGGAATTACTGCTCAGCCAATCATATCGATGTTATACATTTTTGTTCAAGGATCGATTATCGTTGGGACTTTAGGATTTTGCAGTTTTTGCGACGTTCCACTGCACGCGTTTACGGTATCGGCGTTAATTGCAAACTTGGTTTACGGTACTTCGTTGTATTTGTCGATTTCGTATCATTTTTGTAACAATACGTTCACAACGGTTCGAATGCGAACGGAATTTGCGTTCATTTCATGTTTCGGCCCAGCACTTACGTCGTTGTTAGTTGTCACATTGTCGTGTTTGCCTCCGCTGTTGCTCGCCGCAAATCCTGCTAGCATTCAGTTGATTAAGCTTATTTGCGTATCCGCCGGACTCACGTTCGTTCATACGTTTTTGATTCTGCCGACTGCGCTCGTACTTACCGGAATCTCGTTGATCGACTGTTGTGGGACTGCAAACGATATATGCAACGGGTCGTTTAAAAAGTGTGCAATTTGTAGCGCAGATGAAACCGCATCAAGCATTTATTTTGTTCCAGGCAGCAAATCACAAGGCGTTTGTCCACCACCACCGTTTTTTGATCCGAACGCAATCCATCAATTTTATATGAATAAATTTCGCGAAGATATTTTAGCAACAGCTGCCGCTGCTGTTCACGGCCAACAAATTCAACCGGCAACCACCGGTCCACAAGCTGCCATCGAAGGCCCTCCACAACTGTGGACGGCACATCACGAGTCACAGACCGCAAGCATGAATAAAGCTAAGCAAAATGCATTACAGTATCCAGCGGATTATAACAGCAAATGTTATCATCGGACGACGAATGGCAACTCACAAATTCGAAATTCTTTATTTACAGATCAATTCGTGCTCAATCAAGATAACTCTATAGCCGATCCACGAAATGTTGACAGCAACAGCCGCAACAACAACAATGACAACAACAACAACAAGAACAACAACAACAACAACACAAGCGACAGTATTCGACAACGCGATTATAAACGAGCGACAAGCGTTCCAGTGGAATACGAAGGAGAAACGAAAGAACACAGACGAAAACGCAGCCAACCGCAACAACAACAACAACAACAACAACAACAACAACAACAACAACAACAACAACAACAACAACAACAACAACAACACTGTGGAAGCAGGAAATCAACTGCCGTTTCAGCATCGATGTTTATCGCCGATGAAACGTGTGAACCAGTGGACACAGTTGAAGACGAGCCAACACGACTTCCGCTGCATGCAAGCAGACATCACCAAATCGACACCGTTCAACTGGAACCAGGCAACAATAATGACGTCATCAACACCGACGACACAAGCAGCAACAACAATCGGAGCCGAAGAAGTGCAACTGGAACGGATCGATCACACGGTATGCGACATCAGCGACGGCTGAGTGACGAAATCCGTCGACAAAGACGCACAAACCCATCTGGGCAACAAGAATGCGCGACTGGTACTGCGCCGACCGGTGGCGGATACACGTCTGACTGGGGACCAAACTTTACGATTAGTTCTACGGTCACTCCGTCACGAATGCCGATGGTTCATCGTGCGAACAACCGTTCGACAGCTGTGCCTCGTAGCCGAAAATACGGCTCCTCGCATTCACGTGGTCCACTTGGACGGCGACCGTCACGTGATATTAGCTACTTCGACTAACTTTGGTAACAACACGAGAAACATACACGCCTGTTGCCACCACCTTACTGGGGGGGCTAAAAAATTTTTAGAAAGGGCATGCAAGGATTTTCGATGACTTACGAGCAGGGTTGAACACTTTCTAGAGGGGAGATTGCATTTAGGGGGTTTGAGCTCACCTGCCGTCCCTCTGGCTACGGGCCCGCTAACATAAGTTGTCGGATAGGTAGTATCAATTGGTTGCTGGAAAACCGGAAACTGAATGGAAACAAATACTTATATGTGTATAGTATCATATATAAAATCTCAAACCTAAAAATTATCAATAACTATTGTTAGATATTCCAGCATACCGGAAACTACAACAAATCCAGCAGTGGGCCCATGTTAGGAGAAAGGCCGTATCATAGTCCGGGATAGCAATATACCGGAAGGGCAAATATATGCACACCTGTTTACATATGCACAGCCAAATGTATAATATACAATATGTGGTGCAATATGGGCTGTTTTTACTTATTGGCTGCCCCCTGAGAATCCAATTAAAGAAAATATTTCAATGCAAAAGTGCTTTTCCTTGCTGTGGGCCCAGCTGTCCCGCTGTCCCAGTGTCCTGCTATCTCTGCTGTCCCAACTATTTCGCTGACACCAATACAATTCAAAACTAAACCACAGTCAATTCTGTTAGAGTCATGTGAGAAATATATATCGACAAATCAAATTTGATCCAAGAAAACAAAAATAACCCTGGCTAAGGAAATATGCGTTCAACGTTTGCAGAAATTCTACTATTTGGTATAGTCGTTTGAGTGCCACGAGGGTACAATCAGAGGACTGCATCCTCCAGGTCTGGCTACGGTAGAATTTTTGTCGGCGGTTCCGGAGTGAGATTTTTGGTTATTTTTGTAAACGTCTTAACGCTAAAATTGAGAACTCTGTTTTTGGCATCACATAATACATATTATAGTTGCAGCTTTAGCAAGATATAAGTAATTTTTGTTAGGCCGCTGATATTGGTTTCAGCTCTGGCCCCGATAAAGATTTCGTTTTTCAACTTCGGCTACACACTGATGTATAATCTCAATAATTAAATTATAAATTTTTTCAACAACTTGTATTTGAGCTTAGTTTGAAAAATCTCAGAAAATAAAATTCTAAGTTATTCAAAATTTACAAATATATAAGTAGAATAAATTCAAAATAAAGCCCTATTCACACGTGCAAGTAGTTTTTGCTTCGAGAACTTGTAGCTGCAACTTGCACTCGCAGGTTTTGTCCGAAATCCCGTTCGAAAAGAATTGCAGCTGCAAATAAGTAATCAAAATTAATAGCTTAGAATTTAGTTCGTATGTGTGAATAAGCATGCAAGTTCACTGAATTTATTTCAGTCACTTTATCATTGGCTGATGAAAAAATACAAGTTTTGCGTGCAATTTGCAGCAGATGCAAGTTCTCACATCAAAAACAGGCACGTGTGATTAGGGCTTAAGAAAATAATTAAATTATTAAGACATCTGTTGTCTGAAATTTTACACATGTAGTTTGCGTGTGAGTAATGATATTATGCTTGTAGTATTCTTTACATTCCATGTAAACATGTTTTATCTACGTTTCTTTGAGTTTTGTACCATTCTATGACATTTGTTTTTGCTACCGTCATACAGGGCAAGAGCAGCCACCCCCCATATCCCCATTTGGGGAGAGGCCACCCCTAAAGGGGCCCCACCCTAACCGTTGGAAACAAAAACCGCTGAAGTTTTAAAATGCGTCTGGCTTTTAGCTCGCTTCGCTCGCGAGTTTGGGGGGAGACTCCACCCTTGTCTGCTCCGGCACTGCCGTCATATATGTGCGTATAGGTACAACTTCATTGTCGGTATAAGGGTCAACAACCATGAGGCACTTTTAAACAAAAAAAATTAGTCCAAAGCTCAATCTTATTCTATTGCAGTCCCTGTAGAAAAACGTTCCGCCCCTGATCTGTGCATGGGCCCATGTTGCTTTAGCTTGCTATATACTATATAAACGTCGATTTTGCCTATGCCTTATAAAACATACAATTTTAAAACGTTTCACGAAACGCTTATCTAAGTTGTCAAAAAACTTGACCAAAAATTGTTGCAAAAACGATGAGTTGAGCAAAAGAAAATAGCAAACTCACCTGTTGTTGGTTTATATGAGCTCAAATGATGCAAAATTATACTAAGTTCTACAACGACGGGTAAAATTCTTAATAAATGCCATACGTCCTGTGGTATTAATATTACAGTGGTTTTACAACGATTTATACAATCCCAATACACAGTTTGCCAATATTAATATTTAGTTTGTATCATAAATAAAGTTCAATCTATATATATAATTTAGGCCGTCGTATAGAACAGGGCAGGTACAGTAGTATAACCATATTTCTACACCTAAGCGTAAGCCTAAACCTAAGCGTTTAGAATGAGCTGTAATTAAGCCTACGCCTATACCAAAGCAAAAAAAAAAGATCTAACGCTTAGTACGCTTAATCTATTGCAGTCCGCCAGCATGAAGACGGACAGTGAAAATACCGGAAACGGACAGTGATCAAAACAACGGTAACGGAAACGGAAAGCGGATATTGAATAATAAAAGTTTCAAAAATGTTTTATTTTTCTGCCAACACTATTGAAGCTTGCAGCTATTCGCCGGTCTTTCAAAAATTTAAAATAAAAAATGTTGAATGCACAGAAATTTTTAGGATTTTTAATGAATTTCCCAATTTTTATTTCATCTGCAACAGTTGTGCAGCATATTTGTAGCAAAAATTTTGAGCCCCATTCAATAGGAGTCAGTATCTCTAAGTCCCTAAACACTAATTAGAGTCCATAAATGTCAAGTTTCCATATTTGTAACGCATGACTCCAGGACCAAATAAAGTTGAGTTCGAAACTTTAAAGTGTATTTACGTGTAAAAAGTATTCCTTTGCATTATCGCTCAAGCTATTTACATACGACAAATAAACGTTTAATTCAATGGATAAGTAGTTGTAATGACGGATATATATCAGTATCGAATAGCGGGGGAGCGTGGGCGAAAAATAAATAACACACCGTGACCGAATAACAGGGGCTACCCTCTCGAGAGACCAAATAAATACCAGTCACCCTCTTATTCTGGTCACTACAGTACCAAGCCCGCTACCAGAATCGGTAACAAAGGGGGGGGGCAGGAAATTTACGTGGAACGAAACAATGTTTGGAGTAAGTACAGAAAATTCTTTTCAATGGTGCTACCGATAAATTTATCGGCCTGGGGGCGGTGAAAATACGCGGCGACAGTAGTGCCCCTTTTTTCGTCGACCCGTCGTTATACAGCCCTGAAAATACCAAATTAATCGATTTAAGCTTAAAATTCGATTGTTCCGCCTACGCTTGAACCCAGAACCAAGAACGGGTACAGTAAGACATTACCCTAAAATTAAACCCACTATATCAACACAACCGAATATTTAAGCGCACAAGAACGAAATGAACAACATGTCCACGGATACAAAACTTTCTATCCGACATTCACTTTGATTTAGGTGTAAAGGCGAACCAAAACTGGTTTAGGCCTACCGTAACACTTGGCACGTAAACTTTTGTGCGCAGTGTTAAGCGTAACGCTAAACCATTTTTGGTTCCGTTTTACGCCTAAATTAATGTGATCGGCGCATTTTAGACGACACTTTACGGCCGTGAATGTACGGATTAATTAGTGAACCGTTGCAAGTCAGGCCCGTAGCCGGTGTAACCTGGTTATATGGGACCAAAAAATTACAAAAGGTCGAATGTGGCCGGCGAATCTCGTCCAGTTTCCAAGTGTGACGATAATAATGACAAAGTTATCTTGGAGGAACCTTCCTATAAGAATGGTCTCATATATTAATGAAATGCTGGAATGCAAACATTGCTCGGGGCAATGTAAAGAACAGGGGCCGAACAGTATTATAAGCTTATTCCTAAACCTAAGCCGACACCTAAGCTAAAGCGTAAGAATGAGCATATCCGTAATCCTAAGCCTAAGCCTAAGCCAAGCAAACAATAGCCTAAAGCTTGAGCTTATTCTATTCTAGTCCCACAGAAAAACGTTCTTCCCCTGATCTTTACATGGGCCCAATTCTGTAAGCATATTCTTACCTAAGCCTAAGCCTATACAAAAAATAGCCTAAAGCTTAAGCTTACTCTGTTACAGTCACGTAGTAAAACGTTCGCCCATGATTTTCACATGTGCTCATAAGATGTTTAGCGGAAGAACAATATTTCTAACGAGCGGGCAGGAATATTTGCATGTTTTGGAGCTAAAATATCATGAAAGGCTGAGTCATCCTGGTTCCCCAAATAGCTACGGGCCCAAATGAGTAGATATACATACAAAAGAACTATTAATGATGCCATCATAAAGGCGTTTAAATACTTCATAATACATAGTATTGTACCAACGAATGAAACAAAATTCAATTAACAAAAGTAATTTATTAATATTAAACAAAAGTATTAAAACCAATTAATTTCAATTACCTCTCAAAAATTATTAATATTGAACAAAAGTTATACGACCAATTACTTTCAATTACCTCTCAAAAACTATTAATATTAAACAAAAGTATTAAAATCAATTAATTTCAATTATCTCTCGCAATGAGCGTTTGCTCAAAAATAGTCGAATTTTATTAATTTCAAATTGTCTTTGCATATGCCGCTTGTTGTGATCTTCCCAAATTGTTAAAAGCAAAATTTTAGTTTTTGAAAAAGCTTCGATATTTTAATGCTCCATATTGACACTAAAATTAATTTTTTGCGCAAGTTAAATTATAAATTCCAGTGTTTTTGACAACATCTCACAAAAAGCTGTGTTTACGAGCACTAAACACGTATTTTACGTTTAAAAGTAACTTATCATTAATTCTAATTGTTCGTTAACGTCAGAGCGTTGCTTGAATTAATATTTGCACCGTTGACGAGTGACATGCCAAGTCCTAATCATATAATTAAGATAAGCGAATTTAGCCAACTTGAAGCCTGACCATACACCTGGACAAAAATGTGTAATATGGAGTGGGAAAACAGGGGTTAAACTTCTACATACATACATACATACATACATACATGCATACATACATACATACGTATATATAATGCAGTTTGATGCAAGAAAATAAAAGTATTATCACATTATTACAATCACATTAATGAATACACGTTACGACTAGGACTATAAAGCCATATTCACACGTGCACGTTTTTTGCTGTTAGAACTTGCAGCTACAACTTGCACTTGCAAGTTTTGTCGGAAATCCCGTTTGAATACCTTGCAGCTGCAAATAATTCATTAAAAATCAAAGCTTGAAATTTAGTTCACATGTATGAATAACCGTACAAGTTCACTGAATTTATTGCTGCCGCTTTCTCATTGGGCTGATGAAAAAATGCAAGTTCTGCGTGCAATTTGCAGCTGCAAGTTCTCGCAGCAAAATGTTGCATGTGTAAATAGGGCTTAAATGATAACATTTACATATTGTTATAGCAGTGGATTTTCGTTTCTCGTTTGATGCTTTGACAATCTGATCCTTTCATTTCAGCGAAATGGTCAATGTTAGTTATAGGAACCTACCGACTGGGAGGCTAAGGTGCTGTCGACTGGGAGGCTAAGGTGCTGTGTAGAGGGATGAAAATTGAAGACTGAAATTTATTCAAATTATCTTTGATAGCTAATGAGAAGTTTTGAAATTTTAGAAACGGGCTGATTATTTTCGGTTTTGCTTGGTAAATGAAGGAAATAAAAGATCACATGTTTTCGCAACGTATTGTTGTATTAATTGTTATTTTTATAGGTGCGTTATCTTGGACATTGATATTCGTTAATACTCTTATAGCTCTACGATCTGAAGGGGTGCGTTGATTAAAGACATTCCTGACGGTGTAGTCACTAGGGGATCCAGAAGGAGGCGGGGGGGGGGGGGTACGCCCCCCGTCAAAATTTTTGGATCCGCCTATGGGTGTAGTTGAGTTCCATCAACGCTGACGTTTGTGGAGTGCAGTGTGTTGAAACCGTATTGTTTGGAATCTGATGTCATGCATTTCCGACCACATCAAGTTACTGAACTCGTTCGCTTACACAATCGATTCAACCGTCGAAAACAAGTGTCCAAGCTGCAATAAACGTCCACACGATGTGCACTCACCTGTTCAAGTGCCACTCGAAGCCACCAGCACCGAAACGTATCGATCTATGGGATCAACCTATACAAGTCGTAAAACTCCTCGGTCTCGGGCTGGACCAAACATGACCTTTCACCCAGATTAGCTATCCCAACAACACCAATACGCTAAGGTTTAAAAGATTCGGCTTATGTTTATGCTTCGGCTTAGTGGGCATGCCGTTATAGCTTAACATGGGCTGGTATTATCAACGGTTATTAATGACCCATAGACAGGAGTTTACAAGTTATCGGATTTGGTGCCGATCAAAATCGACCAGTTTGCGTCGCGTTTGGTCGTACGCCAATGGACCTGCGACCAAGGTACTCACATTAAATACTAAATGTCAGTCTAGGTACGAACTGGGACTTCAGACGTTTTACTAAGCAGCTGAAAACCTGGGCCTCCGGAGCGGGGATCCAACTCTCTGCCTACGGATCCTTACGCGAATATTCTATCACTGCGCCACTCAGCCCGCCTGTCCAACTTCATTTTTCGTCGACTATAATGTTGACCGTATGCTGCCAGCTAGCATACGCACAGTGCACTGCACTATATTGCATGTGCATATAACGGACAAGCATGCATCACATGCTTACACTGAAAAAGTTACAACAAGTAAGTAGCATATGAAAGCTATATATATCGAGCCTATAGCCAAGAGGGGGCCAGAGCGCTCAGTTTTCCTCGAAAAAATTTTGCCCCCCCCCCAGGAAAATTTTTAAGCTTGTTTTTATATAATATATGATACATATATGAGGATATATCTAAGTTCAAACTTAAATTGAACATTTCGGTTGTAAAAGGTTTCGTCTCAAATTAGCATCGACCGAAACAATACAAAATATAATAAACATATTCAAATACACACACATTGAAATATGAAAACAAAAAAACTAAACTAAAAACATTGGCTGTGTTCCAGAGACATAACTTGAGTCGATTTTATAGACTTAAGCCAGGTTTAACTCTGCAGTTGAAACGGTTTGATAAACCTACAACCCTCGGTCGAGTCAACTGTCTCATTAGCGAGCCACCAGACCCCATAAAAAACGCAACACAAAACACACAAAAACAAAACACCCCCTTCCCCCCCCCCCCCCCCCCGCCCCCCCGCAACCAAACGCGCCGCAAAAAAGCAGCAAAAAAAAAGAAGCCACAACAAAAAACAGCGGGAAAACCCCCCCCCCCAAACCACCACCCAAAAAAACAAAACACCCCCGCGCCGGCGAAAAAAAACCCGGCCCCCCAAAAACAAAAAAACACCCACACAGAATTTGCATTAGGTTTCAAAGACAAAATTGGCCAATTGCCAAAAAATATTTTCATTACCTAAAAGAAATGAATCGTATAACAAACAGCGGAACGTTTCTAAAGGCATAGGACCACGTTATGCCCCAGATATGGCACAATAGACCGACAATGTTTTGTGTGCTTGACATCAAGTTTATCATGTTTCCAGTGAAACAAATACATCAACAATAGAAAATGTATAAAAATATAAACATACGGCTCTTGGCCTATGTAAAGATCAGGGGCGTAACGTTTTTCTGTGGGACTAGAAAAGAGTAAGCTTTAACTTAGAATAATTTTTTTGCTTGGCCTAGGTTTAGGCTTACGTTTAGGAATACGCTCATTCTTACGCTTAGGCTTAGGCTTGGACTTAAGAATATGCTTATAATACTGTTCCGGCCCTGTTCTTTACATTGGCCCGGCACTTTGAGCAACATAACAACCACGGACTACGATACATCTACAGTAGTATTCATCACAAGTTTAAGCCTAAGCCTAATCCTTATAGCCTAAGTGGCCCATGTATAGAACAGTGCCGGGTCGTTTCCGGCGGGGCTGTAATGGAGTCAGTTTAAGCTTTAGGCTAACTTTTTTGCTTAGGCTTAAGCGTAGGCTTAGCCTTAGCCTTAGGCATATGCTTATACTACTGTTCCGGACTTGTTCTATACATGGGCCGCCTAAGTTATGCTAAAATCTAAAAATTTTGAAACCTATTGTGTGAATATATACAAGCCAAGGCTGGAATAACCTGTTATGTATGAAATGCATGAAACTTCCATGAAATCCTACTGTATTTAACCATGTCCTTAGTTACTCTATTGCAGTCCAACAAAAAAACGCTGCGCCACTGATCTTTACATGGGCCAAAATTTGAAAACCACCAAAATATTTCAACAGGTTATCCAGAAGTAATTTTCAAAATTTGTTTTTCCGCATTCAATATATTGGGAACAGTTCTACATATCACGTTAACAAGCAAGTTTACAGCAGGGGTATGGGGCTTCAAACCGGGGCCGCCATCGTCCAAATTATTTTGCATACATCAAGATTTTTAAAAGCCAAAATGACACAAAATTAACCAATTTATGATCGCATCGCGAAAACACCGCAACTTGAAACAAATCGTTCCAACCGTCAGTGTAAATATTATACAACGCCTGATTGATTCTGAACGACAAATTCAATACCTGAACGGTTGGACGCTATTTTCAGGGGTGCCCCAAATATTGCTCGGTGGCAGATAAAAGTTACCGACGCCACTCGTGTCAGACGTCGCACAATTTGCAGTAACATCACGAACGCCAACAGCTCTCCTGCAACCGGAACTAGGGTTCGTACCGGAAGTTCCACCAAATTGATCCGACATTGCCAGGAAGCTTTCAGGAATTGTTCCCATGGCACTTCCTAGCGTTGCAAACCGGCCTGGATCCGAAGATATGGCGTGTAACGCTTGATGATGTCTGTACCCGACATTGTTATCTCTTAATCCTTCAAATCCCGCTATGTTTGCGCCGGAACTTGATACATTTCGCGTACCCGGATGTCTGGGATCATTTACCGTAGACGGTAAAATATTTACCGGTGACAGTAACGAATACTGTCGTATGTCACATTGCCCAGTAATATTGTCAATAATTGGCGGATGAACCACTCCAGTTCCGTCGTTCAATTGCTGGGACAAGTGTTGTTGTTGATACGCGTCATAAACGAGATATCCATGATTTGGTGAATATTCAATCGTTGCGTTACCTGACTGCTGTTGACCAGCATCGTAATTTAAATTCGTATCCGATGAACTGTTGCGTCGATCTAAACGGGTCCATGCTAAACTGTCACCGCCATCGTGCTCCGCGAGTGGACGACTTCCTGGGGCGCTTGCAAATCGCTCTACGGGCATATGGCTAACTTGTACGACTGATGATCCTTGCGGCGGATGCGCATTGAAATCAGCGAATGTCGACGAATTCGAAAGTACATTCAGAGAACCACGAGGTATAGGGAGTACTGTGTTTCTTTGTGGCTCTTGTTGCGGTTCCTGTTGTTGTTCTTGTTGTTGTTGTTGTTGTTGTTGTGGTGGTGGTTCGTGTTGTTGTTGTTCTTGTTGTTGTTGTTGTTGTTGTTGTGGTTGGTGTTGTTGTTGTTGTTGTGGTTGGTGTTGTTGTTGTTGTTGTTGTTGTTGTTGTTGTTGTTGTTGTTGTTGTTGTTGTTGTTGTTGTTGTTGTTGTTGTTGTTGTTGCTGCTGCTGCTGCTGTTGTTGTTGGTGCTGTTGTTGGTGGTGTGGTTGTGGGCGTGGTGGATGTTGATGCTGCTGCTGATGTTGATGCTGATGTCGTGGATCAATAACGTCAAAGGACAGTCTGTTGATGTGTTTTTGTTCCGGATTCGACATGACCCGAGCAACTTCATTGTGTTGAGACCGGAATAAGTAATCAGGCAACGTTTTTCTCTCCACCACGTGAGGATATATACGCATACTCTTAATTCGCTCAGTAACTGTGTTTTCGCACGATTGTTGTTGTTGTTGTTGTTGTTGTTGTTGTTGCTGTTGTTGTTGTTGTTGTTGTTCCTGTTGTTGTTGTTGTTGTTGTTGTTGTTGTTGTTGTTGTTGTTGTTGTTGTTGTTGTCGTTGGTGTTGTTGAGGATGTTGTTGTTGTTGTTGTTGTTGTTGTTGTTGTTGCTGTTGTTGTTGTTGTTGTTGTTCCTGTTGTTGTTGTTGTTGTTGTTGTTGTTGTTGTTGATGATGATGATGATGATGATGATGTTGTTGTTGATGCTGTTGCTGCTCCTGTTGTTGTTGTTGTTGATGATGATGATGATGATGATGTTGTTGTTGATGCTGTTGCTGCTCCTGTTGTTGTTGTTGTTGTTGTTGATGATGATGATGATGATGATGTTGTTGTTGATGCTGTTGCTGCTCCTGTTGTTGTTGTTGTTGTTGATGATGATGATGATGATGATGTTGTTGTTGATGCTGTTGCTGCTCCTGTTGTTGTTGTTGTTGATGATGATGTTGTTGATGTTGTTGTTGCTGTTGCTGTTGACATCCCTGATACGTTTGTTTATTGGACAAATTTTGACGAAAACGATAATTGATTGGATGCTGTTGGATTGTTTGAAATGGCTGTCGTAATTGTGGCTGAGTACCAAAATGTGTTTGAATCCGATTCGGCATAATACTGTTTGTTGATGATGGCTGACAAAGAAACAGATGGCGATTTTGAAAAGCGGCGTTGGTTTGAGATTTCAGTTGTGAAGTAGAAGACTGTAAAACCTCTGATATCTCAGCAGATGCCGACAAATTTGTTAGCTGTGTACCAGACGGTAATGGGTATCGAGTTCCTAAAACTTGGGTTGATATGGTTCGGCACAGCTTTTGTTTTTCGGTCGGATTTCTTATTCGAATAAACGCACCATCTGCTGAAGGAGCTAAAAACACAACAGTATCGCTGTTAACAATTTGGGCCCATGTAAAGAGAGCGTCAAGTTAAATTTAAGCCAAAACTTAAAAAACAGACTAAATATATTAAAGTTTGCTCCACAAAAAACGATTGCAAGCGCAATCAAAATGTTGCAACTGGAAACGATTCTGCACTGGAGACTTCCAATCTGACCAAAAACCAAATATTCACATATTCTGATAAATTGTTAAACAAACGTCATCAGCTCTTATTTAGTTTCAGCAAGAGTCGATAATGACTCTTTCCAAGAGTGTGCAACTGGGCACATTCTGTGTAGAAAGAATGTACCCGGCACACGCGGCGTTTTTGCCCTACTTTCCCTTTATTTAGAGGGGGGTACAATCGGTGCGAACCATGACACTTTATGTATCCGGCATCAATAATGCTCCCCTTACAGTTTAGTTTAGGGGTATTCATGTAATAGCGACCCACATTTTAAACAAGGGGGGTCGGCCAAAAGCGCAACGCCCGGTACTACGTTTTGTACCATGCGGGACCCCAAGCGTTGCACACTCTTGTTATGATCCACGCTTGGTTTCAGCAATTGAAATCAATTTGAATAATTTCAGAAAACTGAAAGTATAATTACTTGACGTTATGATTCTTCGCCTTTCCTGTTGAGCGCGTTGTAACACCTTTTCACTAGCGCTTCGTGCTTGTCCTTCCGGATGACTATATCTGAAAACAGCATCAAAAGATACACTGCGAAAAATAGTGAGTCAAGTTGTCTCTTTTCGAAATAGGCTTTACGGCACTACACAAATTAAATCAAGTAAATTTCGACTCCGCCAGAGTCAAATTCGATTCATTGTTTCGCACGGTTGACTCCGGCAGAGTCGAATTTGACACGGTTGGTCTAGTTCCAAAAAACCTATTTCGAAGAGAGTCAATTTGTTTCTCGATTTTTTGCAGTGTAATTTCAATAGAAAATAGTTGTATTTTAAAATTTTTCACAAAAAATATTTCGATTTGTTTGACATCAAAGTAACGATTGAGGTTAAACAATCATATGCATTATATATTTTTATGCGTCAGTTGTGTATTTCTCAATTTAAGACATAAAGATCAGTTAGATTCTACACTGCAAAAAATGGTGAGTCAAATTGATTATCTCCGAAATAGGCTTTTCCGGTCTACACAAACTGAGTCAAATTCGACTCCACCAGAGTCATACGTGCGCCTCATTGAGATAAATTTGACTCTGGCGGCGTCGAATTGGACTCAATTTGTGTAGTCCCATGCAGTAGAGAGTCAATTTATTATCCACGTTAAAATACACGCGCCAATGTAATAAATGTTCCACCCACCCCATTAGGAACAGCGTCAAAATACACATACTAGCTGGAGGCAAGGTACAGTTTCATAGCTGTACTTAATTAGTGTTAATTCTCTAGACTCTGTCGGAAGGGACTCTCGATAAATACATGTTGTCTGTAGGATGTCAGAACATTACGGTAGCACACGCGCACACATTTATAAACACACGCTATGTACACATATTCACACGCATCATTCAAAGCAAAAAAGTGAGTCCCTTCTGAGGGACTATGGACAATAAAAGTTCGCGATAATGATATCAAGACAAGTATATATTTAGACCTAGAGCATATTCATTGTCTAAAGGTTTAGACAATGACATATTGACATCTCAGACAGTGTATAAAGAGATTGAGTAGGGACAACGTGGGTACCCAAAAGGGAGGGACACTTTTTTAACAAATGTGTGTGCATTTTAACGTGGATGGCCTTGCAGTGTACTGATTGCTTGGCTACTTCCCTATATAATTGATATCAACCATTTGAACTATGAGTTAACAGCTGCAGCTGTACCCATAGGTTCACTGATTCAAATGGATTGGTGATAGCAAAAACTTGAAGTACACCAACTCGACGAAAATGAGCAATTGAAATGAATGTTGCATAAAATATCTGTACATCTTCAGCAAACTCATGTATTTTCAAATGCGTATAGCGACTATCACCAGTTAGCGACAGGTTTTCAAACTGACGAACCTCTGCGCAATTACAGATCTCAAAATTGGCACAGAAAGTAGCAAAAAATCAACTACGAAAAATTAGCTGAATTTTTAACCACACCATTCACTGGTTTAGAAAACAATAAGAGGTATCGCAAACTAGTGATAGATGCTACGCACATTTGAGAATATGGGCCATTACAAAAAACCGGCCAATGTAAAGAACAGGGGCGGAACGGTATTATAAGCAAATGCCTAAGCATAAGCCTAAGCCTAAGCTAAGCCTAAGCGTAAGAATGAGTTTATTCCTAAGCTTACGCCTAAGCCTAAGCCAAGCAAAAAAATTTAGCTAAAGCTTAAGCTTATTCTATTTTAGTCCCACAGAAAAACGTTCCGCCCCAGATCTTTACATGAGCCAAAAAACGCAAGAAACTAAAAAATGGCTTACTTGCACTTGTTGCCATACGTGCACTTTTTTCCGTACGGACATGGTCGATGATTTGCACCAATCGTTGAAGCGGCAGGGTTTGCCTTGACACGAAGAAACTCGTCTAAGCTCGGACCCCAGCGGGCAAGCGGGTCGTCTGGTGGCATGAACCTAAAAAACCGATCAACTGTAATAACCAAACAATTTTTTATTTAATGCAACTTCCACAATAACATGCGTACACCAGGTGACTTTTGACAGGGTAGTGTCATGAACACTGAAGCATTTTTTACTCCAGTATCTTGAACCCTGAAGCCCAGGATACTGAAGTCAAAAAGCTTCAGTACCGAGATGCTGAAGCTGGAATAAAAAGAAGCAAAAACATACTAATTTACAAATCACAGCCTTTCAATAAAAAGCGGCCGGGTAAGGCAAAACCAATAAATTTGCCAAATTTCAGAAGTTCATCACATCATGGTTCCAAAGTTACTACATCTAACACTTACTGGTACTATAGGTGCTACACACATTTGATAATATTGCCATTGATTTAATATAGAAAAAATTGTTTAATCTCACCGCAAAAGTTGTCATCGACCATCGTAAACCGCAGCAGTTGTTTTTCTATGACACTCAAAAGTTACTACAAGACTTATTACCAACTAGTAATCAACACTACAGCGATATACATTTGACAACAAATATATGGACCCGGCCGTAATAGTAGTATAAGCATATTCGTAAACCTAAGCGCAGGAATAAGCTTATACCTAAGCCGAAGCTAAAATAAACAAAATAGTATAAATGTTAAGTTTACTCTATTGCAGTCCCGCAGAAAAACGTTCCGCCCCTGATCTTTACATCGACGAGTGTACTCAAAACTGACTTGTCATCGACCACCGTAAACATCAACAGCCGATCTTCAACGACGCTGCGAAATTCAGCCGATTCTTTTGCCAGTTCACGGAATTCGTCGTTCGATACAACAACGGCGTCTTTGTCAACAGCAGTTTTCAGTATAAACCTATCGTCGTGGCAGACAATTCGACGCTCGCGAATTCGACGCGACGGTGTCCATACCAAAATACCATCCCGTTCTAATTCGTCCAACAAATGCTTATCTGTAATCATCGTTTCTTGGGAAAATATGTACACTGCAAAAAATGGTGAGTCAAATTGACTGTCTCCGAAATAGGCTTTTCCTGTCTACGTGAAACTTCGACTCCGCCAGAGTCGAATAATGAGTAGCTCAGTGAGTCGAATGTTGACTCTGGTAGAGTCGAATGTTGACTCAGTTTGTGTTGTCTGGAAAAGCCTATTTTGGAAAGAGTCAATTTGACTCAGCATTTTTTGCAGTATATATGAAAGCTAATTTTATTCGCTTCAACCCTGTTAACAATTTAGAGTTAAATCAATTTTAGTTTTATCCGAACGCATCAATTAATGACCACTGCACTAACCAGTAATAGGAGCATCATTCCTTGACTCTTCTCGACGATACTGCGGAACGAATACTTTGATATCTGTGTGACCACGGCGTCGAAACCAGTCGACGCACTTTTTGACTCCAGAACACGAAAATACTTGCTTGTTGCCGAACCTGCAATAATAAATTAGGCTAATAAAGAGTAAATTTGTGACAAGAAGATAATAATAATAATAATAATAGAGGTAATCGTGTGCAAACGGGAGGTACAGACGTAACCAGGAAGGGAAGAACTGTACGTTGAAACGTCCATCTCATTTTGATCCTGAATGATTTTGGAATCTTTTTCACTTGTAATACAAGCAACTTTCAAAAAAATTTATTCAACAACTTAACGGTCATTTTCAAGTTTTAAACAATACCACCCGAGGGGAAAAATATACTATTTGTTGATGCTACTGAGATAAGAATTCAACAAATGCCAAATAGATTATTTTGATTTGACGTGGTACCAAAACTAAGACAGCCAAGCGTCAGAGGCGTGCCAAAACATCGTTTAAAATCAATTTCCACCGCAACGGGTCCAAAATGATTCTTCTAGAACCACACTAAATATGGTTTTCTTTCTATTGATTCTAGAAACTTTGACACGAAATTTGTTATTTTGTTTACACTTGCATCGCTGTCAAATTGGTCAAAACGCATCGGTATATACTTTTCAGTAACCGATGCATACTCGAAAAAAGCCTGCTTTCACAAAATATTACATTCGTGACTAACGAATCTATATAATTAAAGCTAGAACGCCACACATACGTATTTTAGACAGCGTTCCAGTTGATTTTAAAAACGTACTGTGTAAACTGTAATATTAATTCTTATTTCAGTTTATTACACATTGTTTGGCCCATGTTACTTTAAGGGGGTGTCCAGGTTTCTGGTGGGTCTATAAAAGAGTAGGTTTAGATTCTAGATTACATTTTTTTGCTTAGGCTTAGGCTTAAGCTTAGGAACACATTTTTGCAACGCTTAGGCTTACGCTTAGGCTTAGGAACACATTTTTGCAACGCTTAGGCTTACGCTTAGGCTTAGGAACACATTTATGCAACGCTTAGGTTTCAGTTTCGGCTTAGGAATACGCTAAAATCTACTGTTACGCCCCTTAAAGTAACATTGGTCCGTTGTTTTATTGTATTTTTTTAGTTGCGTTACGACATCGTTGGCGTAAATATGTTGCCGTTGATTGCAAATATTGCAACCAAGTTTAACTTACGCCATCGCAACATTGCTACCGTCGATCACAATTGCACGCAACTGATTTGCAGCTTGGCGTTTCGCTTCGTCTGCAGTGATTGCAGTTGAATTTGTTGAATCCGAACCGTTCAAAAATTCGGTGCTCACATTATCTTCCACGTCTTCCACATCATCCTTGTCCAAACGCGAATCTACAACAGTTATCACAAAATACAAGAGCACACTGAGTCAAACGTGTTGCACTGTACAAATTATTCGGAGGTTAAAAGATTTTTTAACCAGGAACACATTGCCGGAAGTCAACAAATTGGACCGGAGCCGGAGATGAAGCGAAATTAAGGCCGATAAAACGATGTTGAATTTATTTGATGTTCTGGAAAAGGTCGTATCCCACGAAACGGCGGGCAGTTTTATACACTGAAATGCTTTGACAGTCGTGTTGCTGGTAAAAACATGTCATTAACCATTCTGGTTTTGGTCAGATCCGTCCTAATTTTACAAAAGTTGAGACGGACCTCTACTGCCGTACATGGACTATTATTCTGAACACTGAACAGTAATTTAAACCACACAATTAACAGGGATACTTCAAACTGTTCCAAAAACATTAACTCCGCTTAAATATTAAAAAATGCCGAGTCCCAGTTTTACAATTTTCAAGATTCTTCTAAATTACTAAAGTCTCAATTAATAATTGTTTTGGGACAGTTACCCACTGTTCTGGCTCTGGTTAGACGGTAAGACTTTAAATCTTGTGCGTAAACAGCAGTACATGAGCTTAGCACAAAACCTTAGTGGGCTAAGCATGTTGGGGGGAGCATGGCTAAAATTTGCGTAATTTTGTCATTTGCTTAATTACGAGGGGAGCCAGCGTGCCAAGGTTTTAAATGGTTTCAGCCCATACTGAACGCTACTTAATTATTACAAAATACTCGAAGTTAACCTGATTAACAAGCCATTAAATTGTTATTTTGACACAGTAAACGAATGTAATTTAAGTAAATTGTTATTTTAACAGAGTAAACGAATCTAATTTAAGTAAATTGTTTACGAATCAAATTTAAGTAAATTGTTTACGAATCAAATTTAAGTAAATTGTTTACGAATCTAATTTAAGTAAATTGTTATTTTAACACAGTAAACGAATCTAATTTAAGTAAATTGTTTACGAATCAAATTTAAGTAAATTGTTTACGAATCTAATTTAAGTAAATTGTTTACGAATCTAATTTAAGTAAATTGTTTACGAATCTAATTTAAGTAAATTGTTATTTTGACACAGTAAACGAACCTAATTTAAGTAATTCTTCCAGCAAACGGTCATGCGACGGACGAACCGTACCAAGACGAGCGATTACTTTTTGAACAAGCCGTTCTGAGTAACCCAATCGTACAGCAAAATCACGAGTCGCAATGTACTCAGGTGACGAAAAATCGAGTACAACAACGCGTTCGCAGTCTAAAGGCTGCGCTGTGACCTGTACATCACGTTGAAGAAGTGTCGGTTGATGTTGAAGCTGTTTTGATTCGATCAACACTGTTAAATTCTGTTGGTTCACTGTAGCTTCAGTCTCCGCTGATTCGCCGCAACATCCAATCGGATCACCAGCCGTAGACGCGGTCCAGTCTGGAACGCGGTCCGAAGACGGCCGGATATTATCCGGTCGGATGTTTCCATCGTTCCCACACTTCACTCCTTGTTGTCGATCTGTAGCATCTCGATACACAGTATCGTCGACTCGAAAGCTATCGCGATCACCCGTATAACTCGTCAACCCTTGCGGTCCAAACCATTGAAGTTGAGACACCATCACTGGACACTGTATCGCGTCCTCAGAATCCGAACAGTAGCCAACGTCCAGTGAGCAAGCCGACGAATCCTGGTGTGCTTCAAACGAAGGCTCTGGTAGATTCAAGCGTGCGTCAACTGAAGACTGTGACAAATTCAGGGGTGCTTCCAGCCGCGGGTCGGTCAGATTTCCTCGATTCACCGGTTGACCTTGAGGGACTGTAGAACTTGGCGGCCGGTTCGGACCTACTTGGATACCAGATGAAGCGGTTGATGACGATGACGATGTTGACGATAGCGAATAATGACCGGCAACTGAAACACTCCGGCTGTATGGGTCAATTTGAACGACGGAAGGCGGTGCTACCGATTGATCAAACGAAACTGCCGAAACCTAAAGTTACACTATACTCAAATATTGTTTACTTTGAGACGAAATCATTACAGTTTTAATATTTTCAGTTGAGGTGAAATTCGAAATGTATACAAGTATTGTTTGCAATGATTATGTCATATCTCATAAACAAAGTTTACTTGACAGCAAATAAACTGGTTAATCAGAACGAAGTTGACGAGACCTAAACCGTTTCCTTGGTTTGAAACCGGCGGGCGTCGGCAGAAAATTATATTTGGGGGGCATCGAATAAAATTTTTTGGGACACCCTACAATTGCAATTTTGTTTACTTTTAGACCGAGTCTATTTGAGGAACACCAGCCAAATTTGGGGGCAATGCCGTTCCTTGGGGAAACCCTTGTTGAAGCGTAGCTTAAAACCAAAATATTTCATTATTATACGCGACGAACTGAAAACATTGCGCCCACAAGTCAGTATAACAAAATTCAGCTTTAACCAGAAATGTTACGGATAGGCTATATTTTTGTCTAATGTACCCAACCGTCAACCATTGGCTAATGCCAGAGAGACAGCTTAAATCGACCGCTGTACTCATGTCAATTTGGTACTTAAAGTAGCAAATGAACTCAACTTTAATGGTTCAACGGATTTGACAAATGCATAATTTCCATTCGAGTTATTCAGTGCAATTGTGGAAGTTTATAAGTACTACTGCAACGTAGATGATATTTTATTAAAAAACATAATGACTGCGTTACTAAAATGTTACTTAAGTATTTACTTAAGCTAAGTTTAAGCAAAATTACTTAACTCGCTGACTTAAGTAAATACTTAAACTTTTCGAACAAAACAAGTAAACGTCAAATGTGAGCCATTGTCATAAACAAAAAAGTAATAGTTTTGATTTATATGCAGGAGACACCACGAGTTTGCAATTTCAGTTGGACCAAGGTTTGTATACCTGAACGGTTAATTTGTAATCTATCAGGCTTAGTCAGCGGCTTAAGTATTTACTTAAGTACGCTTTTAAAAACAACAAAATGGTTACGTAATTACTTAGCACGTACTTAAGTACCAAGTGATACTTGAGTAGGGTTTCAGAAACACGGCCAGTAAGTGGTAAACTTTAATATTTGGCGAATTATGGTTGCATGTAGTAATCATCATCTAAATTACTATTACTTCCAACATTTGCAATGTTAGAGTTGCGCTATACTTGTCGTACGGCGCCGTCCGTCACGGTGCAGTATCGTACGTGAATTACTCAAGTACGATACCGTATGGTGAACGACAGCGACGGACGTCATCAAAAGTATACCGCTATCCTTACAACGGGAGCATTTTTAAGATAATCGTTTGGATCGGTGAATCAAATTTGCTTAGGGGGTTAAGGTCTTAACCCTTTTTACGGATCATTGAACTTATAGACTAATCAGATGTGATTATTTGAACAGATGCATTACTGATAACCAATCAACGTTGGTTTTTCATTACTGTTGTTTCGCTACATGTTACAATCGCTATTTTTCTGTGGGCAATCTGCTATTTGCTCAGAATAGCAGATTATATATATTATATATACCAGTCGTAGTGGGACTACATTTATTGAGCGAAGCTCGAACACATGTAAGCAATTAAGGTAATATGCAAATTAGTTGTTAGCTAACTATTCTTTTGTCGGTTTTGGAGGTTTGTAAGCAATTTCTTCAGATTCCTCGCACCCAAAAACCCTTCAGCCACCCTAATAATTTTTGGAATAATTTAAAAAGTCCTAATTTTGTCTTGTCAATTAAGCTAATATGCAAATTAGCTATTAGCTAACTATTCAATCATCGGTTTTGGAGGTTTGTAAACAATTGATACAGGTTCGTCGCACCCAAAAACCTTTAGTAAACCCTAATAATTATTGAAATAATTTAAAAAGTCCTAGTTTTGTCTTGTCAATTAAGCTAATATGCAAAATAGCTATTAGCTAACTGTTTAATTATCGGTTTTATATGTTTGTAAGCTATTTATTCAAATTCCTCTCACCTAAAAACCCTTTAGTGCTGAAATTATATTGCTTTTAATTGTAATAATTAGCGAAATATTGTAAAAAGTCGTAATTTAGGCTTATAAACTATGCTAATATGCAAATTATGTATTAGCTAACTGCTCAATTATTGGCTTTGGAGGTTTGTAAACAGTGTACGCAGACTTCTCGCACCCAAAAACCCTTTAATGGTAAAATTAGATTACTTTTAACTGTAATAATTAGTGAAATATTGTGGAAAGTCTTAATTTAGGCTTAATTAATTATGCAAATTAGCCTGTAGCTAATAAACGGCTTAAAATTTTAAAACCCCAATGCGAGGTTAACACCCCTGGATAATTGGCTTTCAAACAAAAAAGTTTATCAAAATCGGTTCAGCCGTTCCTGAGAATCTTTTCGGACGGACAGACGGACAGACGGATATCCACCTTTCGACCCCCAAGTACAAAACCTTGGAGTTTCGCGAAGCGTTTTATGTTTTGTACTTGGGGGTATTGCTTCGCGTAACAAAGAGGGTGTAGCTGCATATTTAACACAGTAACAACGATGCATGCGTAGGCGGTTTTATCACTGAAAAGTATTGTACCTAATTTCGTTCCTAACTGATTTTGTTAAGATACTTACGATAACCAAAAGCCAAACAGTGAGCAACAAATCAACTAATGAGTCAGGTATTCACAGCTGCGGGGCCGGGACCGTATAAAAGGGTGGCTAGGGGGGGCTGAACCCCGCTAAAAAAATTTTGGCCCACCTTAAAAAATTTTCAACATTGCTTGTAAGTGTCATTGAAAACCCTTGAATGCCCCTACTGAAAATTTTTAGCCCCCCTAATAAGGTCGACTGGCTAGGGGCCTGTGCGTTCACATATATTTTCGCTTAGGATCCCTCAATGCAACCCTCTTATGGGAAAAGCTTTGATTGATATCTCGAGAAGGAAAGTTCTATATTTTAGAGGGGGGGGAACAATTATAATGGATACTTTATAAAAAGTCTGTGTTCTGTACGGTGATGCGAGTCAGCGGTGGATCCACAATTTCCTGACCAGGGCGAGCGGGTTGGCTGTCGGAAAAACCTTTCTAAGGGGTAAAATTGTAATACATGGGCCCTACCGTTTTATCGCCAAAAACGATTCTGAGTGAGACAAATTGTAAGGTAGCGACTTTGCCATTTTATCACAAATACCAGTCACCGATAAATAACCATATTATCGCAGGATCGGTCGCTGGTGATTTATCGCGTAAAATATTAACTTTACACGTCACATTCGGCTTTCAAACAATCAAATACCTTTGTTACATGAATTTTTAAAACGATATTACTCGGCCTTACTCGACCTACGCGCTTAGCCACCATGACCGCAGACAGGAAGCGTAAGGGACTGCCCCTGGCTACATTGCCTAGATGCTCTAAACAATTTTTAATGAGTATAAAACATTGTACACCAATAAGGTACTTCAACAGTTTGTTTAAAATTATCTCCGCTCTACCCACACCTGAGCACCGCCCCCCCCTCTGAAAATACTCTGACAACATTTCCGCCAGCAAATGGACATTATTATGCAATGAACCATATCTTTTATACAAACTAAAAGCTAAGACAGACAGCTTTTCAAAAATACCAAATTATACCTGGAAATAGTTATTATTGAAAACCGACCGTAAGAAGTTGTCCATAAAATACGCATAGCGGTTTTCAATTCAACCGACAGTTGGCTACAAGGCTGACCCTGTGCCCGTGGCACTTTGAATCCTGTAAATGATGTTATTGGATGTTTAAAACAACCAATCAGACGTTATCTGGTCTATGAAGCAGGTCGAAAACGCAACGCCATTGGACCATTTGGTCAACGTCAAATTCGGTAAGTTGCATACTTTTGTGGCACGAGTTTTACACTGACACTTGCACTTAGATTGAACAACTCAAATTGTGCTAACAGAAATCAAAAACGATTGCTTCGACAAGTATTGAAATGGAACTATTCGGGTCCGTACCAAGGGCGGCCAGGGAAGGCTCAGCCCATCCCTGGAAAAATTTTGGCCCCACCTAGAAAATTTTCCAACTTGTGTGTAACTTATTGCAAAACCGTTGTATATTTCCGCTGAAAATTTTTTTCAGCGCTTCTACAGGGTCTTATAGCAAGATGAGCTGGCTACCGGCCTGAAACTTGCAATAAAAATACAATTAAAACCGTAAGTTGGATAATTGATAAAGTTGAAATTGATAGCACAAAATTTCGTTAAATTGAGAAACAGTATAGGTAATTTAGCTGGCAATATTTAAAATTAGATAGGTTGACTGCGCACAAACTAATTGAACTAAAATTTGAAAAATTTAAAATGACCTTTAGGAATAAGATCCTTGATTTGAGTTCTACAATTATATTTATCTACCTTTGCAGCGGTACCAGCGCTTATTTGACACTTTACCCAGAATTTACAAAATCTCTCGATCCTGAGACCCATGAAAAGATCAGGGACGGTACGTTTTTCTGAAAGGTTGCAAATAGAGTAAACCTAAGCTTTAGGCTATTTTCTTTTTTCAGCTTAGACATAGATATAAGCTCATTATTACGTTTACGACGCACAGGCTTTGGCTTAGGAATACGCTTAATAGTCAATTGAACTTGATTGCGGTAAATCAGCAAAAATTTCAACAACAACCAGGGTTCGAACCGGACTGAAAATTCAGTCGAAATCAGAATTCAAATTCTGATTTCGACTGACGAAACCGGAATAAGAAACGCAACCGGAATTATAATATTAGTTTTGATACTCATTTGATTGTTGAGCAAAACAGTTTCGAAAACATTTAAATGCTTTGATTGTAGCGAGTAAGTACTTTAAGCGCACGCATACGGACCTTAGGATGACGTCGAACATGGTTTGATTTTATTTAAAAGTAAAAAACACATGAAAGTTTTCTGGTTAAGTATTGTTCACCAGTTCTTTTTACCACAAAAAGTTGCGATAGTTGACACAGTACTGAGAAACAGCCGGAATTCCGGCGTAGGAATTAACCATTTTGCCTGGAATTGCGGAACATATAAATATTGCCTGGCATTTCAGCTGGAATCAAAATTCCGCTCAAACGCTGACACCAAGCAATATTTTTGTTTCGCATCTTTTCGATTGAAACTTAATAAGCACCCCAGATGGTGTTTTGAATTAGTTGAATGACAATATAGTTTTTTTGTTCATTCATTTTGAACGTTCTGGTATATAATTAATTGTATTTTTGTTTGGCTTCTTTACAATACCAACAAAACTGTAACAAAAATACAATTAATTATATACCACGATGTTCAAATGATTCTTATTCAAATTTATTCAAAACACCATCTGGGGTCGCATTAAGCTTCAATCGAACGAAATGTTATTTCAAATAAACTCTTTTGTGATTTTAGACAGCTTTTCAAATCTTTTTATTACTTCAATTTACGTTCACAAAGGTTATAATGAAATATGAAACCCTTTTAAAATTGAACAAAAAAACGTACACTGCAAAAAATGTTGAGTCAAATTGACTCGTTCTGAAATAGGCTCTACGGGACTACACAAACTGAGTCAAATTCGACTCCGCCAGAGTCAAATTAGACCCACTGAATCGCACGTTTGACTCTGGTGGAGTCGAATTTGACTCAGTTTGTGTAGTCCCGTAGAGCCTATTTCGGACAGAGTCAATTTGACTCACATATTTTTGTATTGTAACATCAACACATGCTAAACATCAACAGTCCACAAGCACAACTGGACTGAGTCCAAATAATTGCAGAAATGACACAAGCGAATGCGAGCAAGAATTCAAACGCAATTTTAGTACTAAATCCGTATTACACAAAAGTTTCGTTTGAAAAATCTAACAATGGACTCAGGTCCGGAATATCGCACGATCCATGCTTACAAATCAATTGCTACCCATGTGGTTCTGTGTGCAGTTTCAGTGCATGATTTCCAATCAACCATAACAGCCAAACCGATGTTTTGAACAAAATAACACAACGAACATACAAGTCTTTAATTATACGAAAACTACCGTTGTAGATAGAATCGCTCCTGTCGACAAGTTGTCCGGCTACCGGTCCAGAGCTGAAGAGGGGTATCAGTTAACTGACCCCCCGCACACACCTTCAAACCGTAGAGATCCCCTACGTGTTAACTTTTTACCATCTAAGGACTTTTCCGGTAACAGGTTCCAAATATCGAGAGCGTACAGTGACATGTGGGGCAGAGCCGAAACAGTGGGACCGCGTGCCCACCCTCGCCTACGCATCGCGTTCTTCTGACTTCACCTGTGACGCTGTTTACAGGAGGGGCATTAACGTCACAGATACCGTAATCGCAACTGTGAAAAATTTTGTATTCGAACCTAAAAATTGGGTTTTTTCCATAGTGACCGGTTTGTTTTTGGTTCCTGGTTCCATCGAATATATATGTCATCCATGGAACTTGTAAAAATATTTTCCATCGAGATTATTGTATTTGGCTACTCGTTCGCCTGATTGGCCAAGTTTGCTTCAACTGGTGCAACGGAGGTAAACGGTCCGACTCTGCCCACATGTCTATATCCATGGTGAATCTGCGTACGGACGCAAAGTACAAAACAGTCCTTAACGTGTTG